>JAPYZB010002719.1:0-11458 GCA_030522745.1 Eupelmus kiefferi
GAGGCCAATAATTAGCGCGCCTAACAATTGCACGAAGCAGCGCGCGGCAGCCTGCGGGGGCGCGTCTGGCCGTTCGGGGCTTCCCTCGGCTCGAGTAGCCTCCTCCCTCGTAAGGTAAGGTGTCATCGGCCTCGGCGACTCTGACCCTCGTGTGTAGGGTTCGCGCGCGAAGGGTTAGCCAGTGTCCCTTGTACGTAGAGTTTTAAAGTTACCGCTCGCGTTATGGTAATACTATACTCTTATTTATTATTTTTTCCATTCGGTTTGTGTTGCCGATGATGGAATTGACGAGAGAAGGGCTGATTTGATGCAATGCAGGTCGCTTCGGATATACGCAGGTGGGATGGGAGAGATAGTTAGTAGACTTATTGGCGGCGGGGTGGACGCACAAAGCGTTAGAATCGTGTTTGGAATGCCGCGCTTGTGTATATCCGCGGCGCAGTCGCTTTCGCAACGTCAATTCTCAAAGTTCGATTGAGAGACTGCGCGCGCGGACCTGCCGGGGGAATACGCCGCTGATGAAGTTGAAACGAGCGTATAATCTCGGCAGCACGATTGACTAACTCCCACCGACTAGCCGGCTTATTTGAGCGCTCTGTATATAGATAAACAAATTACGTCCGTCTGGATTATTCCTGTTCTAAGCTTCTCTAATCATAACTTTTTCACTGATACACGCTAAAATTGAGAATTGTATCTTAACTGTAAATTATAAAAAAGCCCTGGTAGGAAATTGACCAGATTCTGAACAGAATTTCTGGTCAACGAACGTTAAAATAACACTTATCTAGAAATTCTGTTCAAAGCATTCCCAGAAATTTTAAATAAGTGTCATTTTAACATTTGTTAACCAGAAATCCTGCCCAGAATCTGGTCAATTTTCTACCAGGGAGCCTATAAATTTAAAAGTCAATATAATCTCAAAAAACTCTTATATTACGTTCACTTTAAAACCATCACAAACAGCAAGAAAGCCTCCTCTAGACGGAGTCACTGGCCTCCCTCTCGTCAGTTTCCACGCCCGCTGCTTATAATGCGTCATTAATACATCGCGGGCTGCACCTGCACGCGCGCCGGTTAGGGGGGCCCCTGGCATTGTGTACGCAACGACGACTCGCGCGCTAATAGGCAACATGTGCTATGAGCTCTATATACCCCGTTCCCCACCTCGTTTCTCTCTACGCGCGCGCGCGCGCGCCACTTGAGTAAATACAGAGACTGTATATCGCGGCGCGTTGGAGCTGTCTGTATGGATTCGTCTGCGATCGACAAAAGAGCAGTCGATGCGACAAACCTTAATTCGGGATGGTGTGTGAGTTTGAGCGTGGAAGAGCGTTGGAATTGTGTTTGCTGATGGAATTCTCGAGGTACTGGCTTTTCTTTTTTGAGGGAATGAGGAAGGGGATAGACGTGAGCTTCGGATAGTTTGGATATCGAAGGGGAAAGGGTTAACACGTTTGTTTTGAGAAATTAAATTTTAATAACTCCAAACCGTACCAACACAAAAAAATAAACACAACCTAAACTACACTTCCATCCAATCCGCAACCACAAGCACAAGCCAACCAAGCCGCCATCAAACACCTAGAGCAGCTCTCCAGCCACGCAAAATAGAGCGTATGCCGCATCGCTCAGAGGCCACGAGTAAACACGACCGCAAGACGCACGTTTCACCTCCTCTCTCTCTCTCTCCACTGGCTGGCTGCCTGCGCGAACAAGGTGTTATACAAGGCCACGCTCGATCGGCGCCTAAGTGCCCCCACCCTAAAATAAGGAGGCGCCCTCGCTTCGGGATGATTCCTAAAGCGCTGGCTTCGCTCCAATTTCGATAATCTCGCCGGCGCAAGACCGATCATTATTATGCCCATTATCGCTCCCGTTATTTACCGCCCGCCCTAAATCCCCCCCTACGGAAAACCGCATCTATCCAAAGTGTCGCGGCTTTATATATAATGTAGAGTCGAGAGCGTGGCTGTGTATATAGAAATTGACAGGTAAAACGCTTGCTGGGGTTTATATGGGCTTAATGAAGGCCGTTTTGGATGAAGCGCTTAGTTTGTTTTGGCGATTTTCAGTCGACGGATGGGATTTTCCGGGTGAAATTACAGTGAAATATTGTTGCCGGGCGCGTTTGTATTTAGGCATTGTTCAGCAGCAACGAAACGCAGCAGTTATCCGGAAAACATTTCCAGGCTATATATTAATTTAAAAACGAATGAAAAAGCAGCGAACGCTTTGTTATTCTCATACCCCGGCGTCTCTCAGCTCGCATAAAAGTAAGCAATAAAAAATAACACAAGCAATAAAATAAAGACCGGCAGTAAACCAGCGGAATAAGCAGCCGGGAAAGCATAATGCGAGTGAGCTCAGATACGCAGAAGAGCAGAGAAAATCGCGCGAGAGAGTTTACAGTCGAGGTGCGGGGAAGAAAGCCGTTTTAAACAGGAGCAAAAGAGAGAGAGAGAAACAGTAGCTACTGCGTCCCGCTAGAGGAGGAAGGCTGTATTAGCTATCGTCTTCGTCGTGGGGGAAACGAGCGCGAAACTTTCGCGGCGACGGGAATATTCATATTTGATATCGGAAATCACGATGAATAGTTGATGGCTGCGGTGCGTGCTGCGGGTGTATATACGCGGCTCGTCGCTGCGAAGCCGATAATTAAACTTACTTGTTGATGCGGGGATACGGCTTTTCGAGGCGCGGTTACGTCGGGGCCGCTTTGAATTGTTAATGAGCGGACTGGTTATTGAAACGCTTGAGACGGTGAATCTGGTTTGGGAGGATTGTTGCTAATGGTTTATTATGGCTGCTTGTGTTTTGGTTGGAGAGAAAATAAAAATTAGAGAAATTTATGAGGATTTTAAATGGTCTTTTAGTCATTCATCTTAAAGAGCGATTCATTTTATTCTGAGGTTACAGCGATACTCATGTGAATAATACATTTGATTGCCGTACATCGGGTTTCAATTATTTTACAAGCGGAATCTTCGTTTATTATTAACGTATATACACTTGCATTTCATTTGAAAATACTCGATTATTAATCTTTGGTACAGATAACAGCATCATTTTATTAACTATTTTAAAGCCATTATCGATCCGTAACCAAATTGGTAATGTAAATAAATAAATGCATTCCGAATTCATCACGTACTAGTAGATTTTTCGCCTTACATCAACACCAGCATATATAAATGAAACCACTCGAAACAAAAACTTCAATTCCGCAAAGTCACTCGTTGACACACCCACACACAAAGAGAATACCAAAACAATATTCCTAGCTCCTCCCCAATCACAAAGAAAATCACCTTGTCGCCGAACTACAAAGCTTTTCATCTCGCAACTTCGAAAACCCACTACATCGATTCTCTCCTTCACACGATTTGCTCCTTGCTTAAAACGCCCTCCGCATCCCAAAACACCAGCATCGCCCAGCAAAAAGCTTCATTTCCCAATCCTCCACCCCCGCTTTAATATCCGCCGTTTGTCGATTCACCCGAAAGCCTAAACAATCGTTCGAAACCAAGCATCGAGCTTCCTCTCTCTCACAAACCTTTGCGTTTTAATGTCCGCGGGGTGTACGCGCGCTGTGAGGGAAATCGATGCGCCAGAGCCGAATGCAGGTACACACAGGTCGAAACAGTCTCTCCCTTTGCTGAAACGCCACCGGTAGGGTGTACCGGCCTCCCACTCCCCACACTTCCGGGATATTTCAATTAAAGCGTCCAGCAGCACGCGGCTAAGCGCGCCCGCGCTCTCATTAGACATTCGAGCTCTGCTGCAGACTGAGAGAGAGAGGGCAGCTGCTTCACCCCCCCCCCCTCGAAGTTTCCGGCTCGCTTACTTTCCGCGCTTCGTTCGAACGCAATAACGTTTAAATGCCCCGCGCGTTCTTAGGCTGATTGCACTGGCTTTTGTGTGCGCGGGGGGCTGCGCGCCAGGTATATACACACGCGATGCGTTTACGCGGCCGGCTCTTTAAAATAATTGAAATTGCTTTTCTCGGGGTGGTTGGGGGGGAGAAAATGGGATGCGCTCGTTTTTTTTTATTTACGCGCGATTCCTGAGAGTGGGCATTGGAAATGGATGCGCCGGGAGTGGAGTAGTTGCTTCTTTTCGGTTTCGCTGTAAGTGGGTTAATTTGGATTCTGGGGATGGCTGTGTTAGCGAGGTGGAAGTGTGTTAACAGTGTTTGTATTAAAATGCGAAAAGGATAAAAGTTTATTGAATGCGTTGTAGAAAGTAAGAGTGCAGGTGTAAAAAGCTATTTCATTTTTAATTTGGCGTTCGAACGCTACTCGTTTATTAGTTTTAATTGCTGTTATAATAAACAATCAACTAGATAATTGCCACTCCAATAATTCAGATTGAATAAGATATCGCTACACTGTCATTCGTTTTATTTAACTCGAGCTCGCATCATTGTTTTTCCCAGGAAAATTCAATCTTACTCAATTAAGAGCGGCTCGATTGGCTTTTAAAATCAATTAAACTCCCTCACAATAAATCCAGCACGGCATATTTCAATCAAACGCAAACCGAAAATAATATCCACCTAAAAAAAAAGCCCTCCAACATTAAACGTCCAACCTCACCGGGCTTTCATCCACATTTAAATCCTCCGAACAACGATAAAATCACGAGCCTCGCAGCAATCCCTCAAAGCATTCGATAAATCCCAACCTCGGCAACAAAACCAAAAAAAAAAAAAAAGAAATCCCCGCTCACGTAGCATTAATACACCGGCGACCATACTCGCACACGTATCCTCTCCAGCCTCTTTTATACCTACCGCAGTGCCCGAGCCTATATACCTACGCTCTCAATAATTGCGACTCATTAGCCTGGCGGGAGCGCCGGCAATTTCTCCTTCGGGCCCCGACGTCGGCGCGCTCATTGTCGCTCGCATTTGCGTTGCGGTAGCGGACGAGAGAGAGAGAGAGAGAGAGAGAGAGAGAGAGAAGTCGCAATTTCGCGGGGATGAGCTTTGATTTCGCTGAGCGAGCCGACGATGCGATAGCCTACTGCGCTCGCTCTGTGTCATTAGCGGATTTCGATCAGCCGACGAGTGTACGCAAGTTTATCGGGGGAGTGTTTTTCTTGGTGCGGGTTTTCTTGTATAAGGATGTGATTTTGTTGGTTGCGTCAGGGCTGGTATAGAGTTTCGATGATGGGAGGATTTTTGATGGGCGTTTGAATATTGCTGCTGTTTGGAGAGAGCAAACACGCGTTTTATTTTGGCGATTTCATTTTTCCGTTTGGCAAACAGCGGCCTTTTCAAACTCCGGCGCAATTGCATCCCCGGTATTAAAAAGCTGTAATTCACGCCACTCCCGCTATATATTTCCAAACGGCAAAAGAGCAGCGCTCGTAATCCCGCTAATTGCACTGCAACTTTTCCTGTCGCCTCTAGCGATTTATAGCGATAAACGCTAACCGAGAGCAAAAAAAAAAAAAAAACGTGTAACGATATTCCTCGGCCGATAAAATTTCGATAACACGAAGCTCGCTTATATTGTTACCATTCCCTGAATTCGCATTAACGGCTCTTAGCGGCTGGAAAGCGAAATCTCTCTGGCTCATCGCTCGGCGCTGTATTGCATTCGATGCGCCTTGCATAAACTGTATACGCAGGCCGTACGTCAGTTAATTATCCAGAGTGACGTTTGACAGCTGTCGGATTCTGCTAACCCGCTTGCGGCCTTCGCTGCTTTTGTTGCGTTACGTTGCATACTGACCTTTTACATCTAGCGTTTGAGTGTACGTGCGTAGTTGCGAGGCAAGGTGAATTTCCTGATTTTTAACGAGTGGATTGTGTAGGTGAACGAGCTTTTAGTGATTGTCGCGGAGAATGGGTTTTTTGAATTTTGGTGGGTGTAAAAAAATAGTTGTAAAGCAATCTGTGATAACTTGACGGTATATATAAAATAAAAAAAGACAAACACTAATCAACAAACTCCATAACCTAACAGAGCAAAAATCACAAAACACTAACATTAACAAGCCGTCAAAAGCATCCCACAGCCCATCAAACCAGCCCCTACAAATAGCACCGACGAAAAAACCCGGCGCGCTTTAACGAAAGAACCGACACCCTCCTGAATAGCGGCGCCTTCCGCTATCTACCCCAAGTCATCTCGCTCCGCTTTCCAACATTATATCGACACCTTTAAAAATCACCGATCGAGAATCGCGTTTACACATATATATATATATACGCGATCCTTTAACGCCGCGCGTATCTCGTGAGAAAGCTCGCCTTCTCCGCAGCTTTTTCTCTCCGGCGCGTATATACCACCCTCTGACGGCTTCGTCGTCGTCGGGCGACTGATAAATTGTACTCGAGGGTGAGCGAGGCGCGATGCTTTCGTGTCGCACGCTAATGCCGGAAAAATCGCGCCCTTCCACTGCGCGCCTCGTTATTATGGTTTTTTTTTCGCCGCTCGGAGTTTAAAGGGGGATTCACGAGTATTGGAAGTGTGTTTTTTTTCGGCTGCTTGATTTATAGGGCGATAATTCTTGGAAGAGTACGAAATTAAATGTACATAATAAGAGTTTGTTATTAATTTTGTTTCGGGCTCTATTATTCACGCTCGAAGGGCCGCGCTTGTCGGCGAGCCTCGAAATTTATCGCTGCACCCTTGAAGCAAACATTATTATAAGAGATTTTATCTTCAAAACAAACGTTGTTCCAGATAATATAAATTGTCCGCAGATTTTCTAAATAAAGGCAAAAAAACTCACCCTCCAAGCAATCACAAATTACTCATCAATTTATCCCGTTACAAAACATCTACATCATCAAACCAAAGCATCGACCACTCGAAGAATCCCACATCACAACCAACCCCTTCCTTTCAAATCGACTCTTAAAAAGCACTCCCCCCTCTCAAGGTGTCAAAGAGCACTGGGAGACTCTGTACATATATATATATATATGCATTCCGTGGGGTCTCGAAACGCGCATCCCGCTTATGCACGCGCCAGCCAGACTCCGGCGCCGGCGAGAAAAGGGATCGTAATGCGCGCCGGGGGGAGCGGAAAAAAGGCACTCTCGGGCGCGAACGAGATTGTTCGAGTGTTTTTTCTCGGCCCTTTTCACGCTCTTCGTCCTTTTTTCTTTCTCTGCCCCTCGTTTATACCGGAGTTTTTACCCTGCGTCGGTCGTACTTACAGACGGTAATCTGCTCGTTGAAAAATCGGAAGAAAGAAGCGTGCGCTGATAAATATTGGCTTGGCTGCGTTTTGGAGTGGCTGTGTGGTGTTGCGGGAAGTGCGAGAGCTAATTTTTTTTATTTAGGGTGGGGTAAAATGTATATATAAGTTTAGGTGTTTACAGTTGTTGAATCTATGTATTCACTTTAACATGGTAATAGAATTTTGATAAATTAAGACTTAAGTTTATAAATCTTATTTTTATTATAAAATAGCAAAATCATTCTAAAAAGCAGAATGACTTTGCATCTAAAGCAGAATCATATTATAAAAAATCTAAAAAATTAATTTTATAATAGGAGTACTTAACTCAATCTCTTTTATTCCAAAAATACCTTCATAATTACTTAATAAACTGCTATACAACGATCGATCTGCGAAACATTTTTTTCTACACAGTTTCAACTCTGTATACCCATCCACTTAAAACCTCTACAGCTGAGCGCATCTCCAACAATTAACAGCAATGTATATTCAATCTCACACTGTTTACGATACCCGATACTCCTCTCTTCAGACCTAAAGACGTCAAAGTGCCTCGTGGCGCCACGCACGAGTGTCTCTCTCTCTTTCTCTCTCTCTCTCTAGCTCGCGTAGAAGTGCAGTCGCCCTGACGAGGAGTATAAGAAATAAAAACACAGACACCCTCGTAGTTTTTCGACGCGACTCGAACGTCCAAAGTCTCTCTCGTCTGGAAGGCTGAAATAATATACGCGACTTCGCTGTTCGATGTATATATATATGTGTATAGGCGCTAATGCTCAGCTTGCTTCCCATCGCGCGCGCACGATGTACTTGAGAAACTTTTTTTCATGCCTATGTTTTCTCGTTAATTGTATTATTCGCGCAAGGGTTGGAAGATTGTTGTTTTAGCTAATATAAGTGGTTGTGTAAGCTAAAAGTTGAAGTTTTAGCACAGTTGAATTTTTCATCTTCCAATCAATTTTTCTATAACATACAACAAAATTTCCACAAGCCCGCACACAGCCCCCTATTCCAGAACCGTCTCTCCGCACACTCCTAACGAATCCCAGGCGCATCGATACATCAACTTCCTCCTCCTCTCGGCCGTCTCCATATAAAGAGCCGCGCGCATAACGATATTCAAAACGCGCATGCATATAATAGTTCGAGCTCGGAGAGCCGTACATTGTTGTCGTCGATGCGCGCCTTTGTGAGCCGCCACACGCAGCTTTGTGCGTTTATGTATATACACATCGCATATCCCATAAACGAAGGCGGCTGCGCACGCGATAGCGCCTGCGTTTCTCCCTCCTGCATATATATATATATATAGCGACGAGCGACAGGTACAGTTCCGTCCGGAGCAGCTGCGCTAAGCGCCTCAGCTTTGCGGCTCTCTGTCGTGTTTGCCTGGGCCGACGTTTAAGGACTGCTGTGATTTGGGTTTTTTTGGGTGGCGAGAGGGATAGAGGTGGGTTTGTTCGTTTGCGGGATGCAGTGGACTGAGGGGTATGGAATTTTAATGGTTGATAAGAAATAAGTTTGAAATAGTTTTTGATATTTGGCGATTGATGGTTAAACTTTACATCTTGAAAAAAATGCACTTTTATTTAGTGTTAAAGCAATATCTCTGAAGTGTCTAATAAATTTCTAGATCTAATAAAAGCTCAATCAGTATCCTTAACTAAGTAAACTTATACTCTCGAAATTGCAGACTTTATTTTAAAATTTTAAATTTATGAAAATCAAATTTAACTCACTCCTACCCGACCGTCAAATATAAACGAACCCATTCAGCTGCAGAATTTTTATCCCAAAGCTCGCCAAGTATTTTTTAAATTAAAATTACGCCATTTAATTTATTGGCTAACGCAATTAACCTAGATTCCCGGAGATAATATTACCGCCGGCGCCTGAACGTATCAATTTTGTAAAAATTTAAACGACTGCCCGAGCGCGCGCCCGCGCCGATTCAGCCGGGCATATCGCCGTTCATTATACCCATTACTTTGTCACAGCCGACCCTACAGCCACGCGCCCGTACGAAATCAGGCCGAGCTCGGCCAATTAGCCCATTGTTTATTTAATAAATCAACCTTTATCAGCCCCCCCCCCTACTGCTATATTCACGCGGTAAAATCCCGGGGCGCGTTATTATTATAACGGCGCGCGCAATAGTTAGCCCAGCGGCCCCTCATAAACGCCGGCTGCTCGCTTTCCTTCGATTACTCGTAAATTTTAGTACAGCCCAAACTCGCGGCACGCAGCCGCGCGCGCGCGCGCGTCTCGATCTGCATCCCTACTCTGCGCTGGGGGCCATTGATGGCCCTAGATTTTTATCGGCAATCAGGCAGCTCCCGGGCTCTTGCGAGCTCGCGCGCGCGCCCGTAAAAATCAATGGGAAATCGTAAAGTCGGAAAATTTACGCAAGTCGACTCGGCGACGACATCGGCCTTTAGAGTGTGCTTTTCGTGCTTTTACTCGCGTCGGCGCGCCTCGGGAGAGCTCGCAAAAACGCTTTTACAGCCAGGAGTCAGAGTTGGTAGATGAGAATTTTCATGATGATTAGGTTCGAATAATGTTGGGAGTGCGTTTTTTGCAGGGATGGGGATAGGGGATGATGTAGAAATTCGCAGTGGGGTAGTGAATTTGACGAATTTGTTTTGTGTAAGAGGGTGTTTAAAAAGGGGTTTTAAATTAATTAATGATTTTACTGTTTTTTTTCTGTTCCAGGTAAGCGTAATTTCTACTTCAAAGACATTTTTCACCGTTTCTTGGTAAAAAGCGGCAGTCAGTAAGTAATTAAATGTTCTAATTAGTCTCTTAATTAAACAAAGAAGTCCTGAACGCAGTTTTTCTGCTCGGAGAAAAATTAGTAATGATTAACCATTTCATACAGCTAGGTTAATTTAGAATCATGAATGGCGTCTGTAGTCTCTAACAAAGAAAATTAAACCTGTAGCTTTATTACAAGTGGATTCAGAATAAATATAATTTCAGACCACCTTCTGATAGCCCATTATAAAATCCTCATACATCGATCATTCAAAAATCCCCCGTAACCAAAAATAACTTACAAGCCAGAAAAAATTAGGACTTATCCCTAAAATGAAGGCCACTTAGCTACCCTTACCCACCTCGATCTACCCATACAGTCTGCCCAAAAAACTTAGTCCCTCCACCCAACAAAGGGGCAAGAGGGAAAAGCAGAAGTTCCGCCGTTTTCCAACTAAATGGACGAATCAGATTTTGCACCTCCTCGCACGGCCAAGGGCCAAAGTGAATCTCTAAGTGAAGAGAAGAAGGAAAGAGAGTAAAAAAAAAGGAAGCGCCAACTCTCCCGAAAGATAGCGTATACAGTAATACATCCTCACGGCGAAAGCGGCCAGCTTTTGTGAAAATTCCCTCTCCGAGAGTCTCTCGAAGTAATTAAGGTTACGCGGACCCTCCCGTATAGACAGATGCGCCTCCGCTCAATTATACATGGAGCTGCCAAGTTAATTTTGCCGCCTTTTCTTATCCCTCTCATCACCTCGCTTCGTCTCTCCCCTGGCTATATAACTACATCCCTCCTCCTCCTCTTTTTTCCACCTCCGACTTTTCTCCCTTAACTTTTCCCTAACCTTATACACGATTTCGTTTCGTTCCCTTTTCTCTCTCTCTCGGCCTGCGCCTCCGCGTGTATAGCTACCTGTATATATGTGTATCGTCGGAAATCGTAATCGGATATCGGCTACTCGGGCTCCGCGGAAATCTCGAAATACTTTCGTTCCCTTACTTTTCTTTTTTCTCCCCGGGCCTCGAACTTTTGCCGGCGCTGTTCTTTCGCTCTGCGAAGCCTCTGCTTCGACTGTGCGTATATATAGATATATACTTGGATATGTAGGGGCTGCTTTCGCCGAGGAACTTTGATTCCCATTTAAACAGCGCACCGACCGATTGCCGATCTTACATATAGTGCAGCATCCCAGCAGTGAGCCAAACTGATTCTTCCCGTGCTATTTTCGCGGATGCGTGGAGAGTGCAGTAGCTCGCTTCTTTTTACGACGGCTTTCAATGAAGTTTGCATTAATTATGAGCTGGCTGAAACTCTCGGGCCGATATGGCGCTGGGCTCGGTGTATAGCTGGGCAGCGCGCTAAAGTTAAGCCAAAGTGAGTGGCCTTTTGCGCCACTTAAAAATTTCACGGCTCATTAAATTTGAAAAGTTCCGATCGGGCTTGTAATTTGTAATGTCGTGGATTAATTGCGTTTCGAGGGATTGCTTCGGCTTTTGC
>JAPYZB010002720.1:0-16495 GCA_030522745.1 Eupelmus kiefferi
GTAGCGCCGAGGAAATAGCGAAAAAAAGGCCTTAAATGAGAGAAGCATCGGCGTCTAGTAAATCGAGGCTCCATTCATCAGAGTTAACGGCTCTTATTCTCGCATTTGGCTTTCGCCTAGCCTGAGCCGGCGCGCTGTTTATCTCCTGCACTTTTATTTTGAGCGCCCTTCGTCGACCTGATATCTTACTCGCGCAAGCGCCCGATTTGCATAAACATCCTCTTTCCATAGTGCGCGCGCCTTCGGAGGCATTTAGCCGAGCTCGGCGGACCAGGGACCCTTCGATGGTTCTTCCTTAAGGCGGTGCAGTACAAAAAGTCTCCCAAGTGGATGAAAAACTGTGATATTTTTTTTGTACTTTTTAAGAATTGTCTTGATTTTAAAGACGTTCTTGAAATCTTATTTTTTTAAGTAACAAATTCTACTTTGCTTAATTATTGGGTGCGGATACTTTGAAAGTTAATTTACTTTTACACGCGTCTAAAAAGAAATAAAATGCAATAAAAAGATAAAAAGGAATCAAGTGTTTATCAGTAGTCTGCAGGAAAAACTAAAAGCAACCCTCTAAAAACTTTGGGTAAAAGTTTTAACCGAGTTTAATTGAATAGTACTGTAGCTGAAAAAGGAAAAGGTGATTTTATAAAGAAGTCTCTAATTTTGTATTTCTTACATGAAACGTACATTTTAAGATTAAGTAGAATAAGTCAAATATGAGCAGCCGCAAATAATGATTAATCGATCTACTTAAATTGCCATATGAATTTTAAAGAATCAAAAGTAAGTCAAAACTTTAAAAAAACTTGACTGCAAATTAAAAATACTTTATCCAGCGGTAACGCCGATTATCACATTATTTCGTCTAACGGCCCAGATCGACGCGAGGCAGCGCAAATTCAAACGCGTTGAGGGCCGTATAAAAGAGCCCGACAGCTGGAAAATTCCTCTCTTGTGCGCGCGCTTGCGCGGCAATCGCAGAAACATTTTATTTCCTTTCAAAAATGAAAGCAAACGGCCAGCTGCAGCAGCTTGGCCCCCCCGCTTGTAGCGGGGATGAATGAGACTGTCAGCCCCAGCGTCGCATAAATATGACTTATGGATGGCGTGGCTTCCAAGAAAGCCGAAAGCCGTCGTCGTCCTCGTGATTTCTGCGCCCTTCCGCTGCCGCCGGCGTCGTCGAAATTTTCGAGCGTGTTACAACGCTGATAAGGTACGCCAGCGCCCCGTGGGCTCTTCGAGTAATATATAATTAGCGGGAGAGGCGAGTCTTGTAAGGCGCTTATCAGTTCCGGAATGTCGTGCCTCTCCGGCCCTGATAGTCCCGCTTCGCGTGTTCAGCGCTCGCCGATAGACAATCTTTTTTTATCCGAGTAATTTACGTTGAAACGCGCGTGTCAAAGCTGCGGCTAATTATTTTTCTTTTACAAAATATCACGAGCTGGAAGCCAATTGAACTTTCCTTCCACGTTTACTTGATATCGAATTATACAAGCTGCTCTCGAGGCAAGATCAAGCGTTGAAAAAGTAAATGGCCACCGGCGCTGCCGACGCGCATCTTCAATAACTCGATAAGCAACGAAGATCCCAAGCCGTAAAAAATCCTTTGATCGTCTCCTCTGTCCCTTTCCGCGGTTATACGGCAAAAAGTCGACGATCGAACTTTTTAAGTGGCGAGCGAGTCTAGGCACATTGAAGAAGGGCGGGACTGTCGTTAAGAAGTTCGCGCTCTTGCGAGGCTTAAGCCAGAGGATTATTAGCGATACAGGCGGGAGCGAGGACGCTTTTATGGCAGGCGGAAAGTGGGAGTATATGGAAAGACGTAACCGAAGGAGGAGAAGAAAGTGCAGGGGGCGTGGGAAGACGACGACGGGATGTTGAACGGAAACTACCTTGTTTTCGAGATATATACGCGAGTGTGCATGCGTTGAATGCTGGAGCGCGGGGTGATTAAATCTGGGGAGGCTACAAATTGCTCTTGGGCGAATCGGATAAATGTTACTGTAATTGAATGTGATTCTAGGTTATTTATTGGGGATTGAGTAAAGGTGTACTTTTGTGCTTAACTGTTAATGATTAAGTGCACTTATCGTTGCTTGCAATATTGTGTACAAGTTTCTTTAATGGAGGATTTTTATACTATTTAGATTTGCAATTGCTGAGAATTTATTCATCTTTACTCTTCGCAAAAGCACAATTTGTAGATGATTTACAGGTAATTTTCTTCATCATTAAACAGTGGAATATATCTATTAGAGGTCTGTGAAAAACCATGATTTGAAGATTAATAGTCATTTGATGAATTGTGTCGTAAAGATCTTACGGCCTATTGAAGATTAAAGAGATTTATTGCTCTTAAGGAAATGAAATAAATTTTAGAGTTTTTTTAATATAATTTAATAATCAGATACATATCTTTTTTTAGTCTTTTGTATTATTTGAGAGTTCTTGATCATATAGCAGCTTATTAATTTGGAGGTTGTCGAGCAGAACTTCTTGAGTCTATTTTTTATATTTCAGACAAGGTTTAAAGTTAATATTTATCATTTGGCTATTTATTATTTAGAACAAAATAGTAAATATTACATATGGGCACTTTTTTACAAAAATTTTATGAATTTTTGTATGATATGCAGTCTATTATATTACTGGACAGTCATGCGAGTTATTTAGTTAAAAAAGTATGTAAATATTCAAAAAAAAATACTCAAAATTTTCTTCCATTTCAATCAAGCAAAATCCTTTTCGTCAACTTTGATTTTCTGCTTTTCTTCCGTTTGCTTAACATTCGTATATCCAATTGCCGCCCTTCTGGCATCTTGGCGGCGCTGCTCGTCCTTCGTCAAGCAAGTCATGATGAGGCCAAGAAGCAAAACCAGACAGAGACCTGCGTGAACCGGAACGTCGCCGTAAGTCTGCATAAAACTTGAGAGGATCATCACGAGGACGATGCCGTAGATGTTGTTGGCGATGTTCAGTACACCCGCCGAGAGGGATTCAGCCTCGGGGTATGTGTACTCTGCAGCTAACTCGTAGCCAAGCGCTAGGTAGCCCGACATGAAAAAGCTATAGAACAATTTATACTTTTAAATGTCTTTGTAATGTTTTGCATTATTATTGTTAGAATAATTGGCAATTATTCTGAGAATAAGGATACTGAATTGCAGAATTTTTTTTAAAATTGTTATAACAAATATCCTGTTATTAGAGAGATACCGATAAATTTTAATAATTCGTAACATGTGGTATTTACCCTAAAAATGAGGCAGCTGTATAAACCATCCATTTGCTCTCTAAGAAGAGAGCGACAGCAAACAATACTTGACCACATAGTGTCAAGAAATAAACAGTTACTGTAGTTTCTCTGCAAATAAAACGAAATAATTTTAATAATCAATATTTGGTACTTAGAGTTCAAAATAGAATACTTTTTCATTCACTAACTTGAATTTATGTGTTTTATCAAGTATAATCCCAAAAACCACTGATCCAGCCATTCCTGTAATAATTATAAGTACTCCAATTCTGCCAGCGTCTTCTTCTCCATCCTGTAATATGCACATATTTTCAATGTTATTAGAAATTTTAGATTCTCATTTATTTTCAATTAAACATTATATTTGAAAAATCAAACAAAAATTTACTATCAAAATTTCATTTGATCCAGCATCTCTTCAACAAAAAATACTTTTTTCAACCAAAAAAATCTCTCATCCCTAAGCATCCTCTTTTCCAACTCCACTTTCATTTGAAACCCTTCGGCAAGGAAGACAAAGAGCGGCGATGTGCCCTCCCATAAACGCTCGGCGAACTTTCAAAACAAATTACCCGTGCACAAAGAATTCTCCCAAAAGCTCGGGAAGTTTAGCGGGCGAATAAAAAAAGGTAAAAATAAACTTTCCCCCTTACTTTGAAATGCATCAGGAACAACTGATTGAGCATAGTGCCGACGACGTTGAGCACGCCGACGTTCAAACCGTAGGAATTGCAGAGCACTAGGAAGCTCGGGTTGGCCAGAAGCCGCTTTATCGGCGGCAGGAAGCCTTCCTTTTTACCTGTGTCCTCGCATCGCTTAACCTTCTGAAGCGCTCGCGTCTCGCTTGGTGGTAATTTCGGCTCCTCCTGAAACACTGTGCATTTATTCTTTTGTGCGGATTTATTGTCTGGGCCAGAGGGTTTGACTGCGCTGATTAAAAGTAGCGCTTAACGCTTGAGCCGCGGGTTTGGTGCGGATTTTTTTATTCTTTTTAGTTGTGCTGCTTTGCAAGCTTCGACATTTGATCATAAAATTGTAGGAAAGAAAAAGGGCGGACGGACGCGAATGTTCTGAAAGGAAACAAAATCTCGAGATAATCGATAATTTCGAGTGCTTTGGCAAATACTGATGTGCAGATTAAGTTTAGAATTTAGTTTATTTTTATTAATTATTTATAATTCTAATCGATAAATGCTCATTGACTACTTTTAGAACTAAAGATAATTATCAATTAATTTTCTAATGGAAAGTTTATTTGCATATAGTTAGGTGTATATTTATGAAACTTGTTGCCATGCAGTTAAACTCTTATCTAATTATTTAATTAACTATTTGATTTATTTATTAATAGAATAATTATAATATTTTATATTAGTTTTTTGTTGTAAAGCGAAATGCAGAATTATAATTATAATATTTTATATTAGTTTTTTGTTGTAAAGCGAAATGCAGAATTATGCAGAATATCTTTATTATGATAATTCACTTAAGTATAATAATATAACTGATTCTATTATAAAAGTGTACCAATAATTTTAAAAATATATATAACTAAGAATCAGATAGAAGTGAGAATTATGAATCGATTATGCATAATAGAAACTATGATATTTTTGCAGAGAGTATAATATAAAAATACAGTTCGTTAAAAATAATTGAAATCAATAATTTTCAAATCCAACCTAAATAGACTTTCTTGTGAAACAAAAACTGATAACAAACATCAGGTAACGGCTGTACATGTATATTACAACTTACATACTCCGATGAGTATCAGGGTAAGAGTGGCTGCAGCTCCAATCGACAGAGATAGAAAGAGCAGATCTGACTTGATGTCCTCGGCCTTCTCGTGATTCTTGACAAGCATCGGCGGAAAGAGAAATGAAACCGCGATGCCGAGCTGAGAGCCAAAGATGCCGACCGAAGTGGCTGTCGATAGTTCAGACGAGCCGAACCACTTGGCCGCTATTCTCCCGGGAATTGGCAGCATCAGGGCCTGCGGATGAAATTTTTTTTTTAATGATTTTGCATTATGCTCTTTTGCTTGCATTTGTATGCTTGCGAGTCAAGGCATAATTATGAGCTTGTTGCTCATCGATTTATTGGTGTAATTTGTTCGCTTGTTAATTTTAACGACTCCAATCTTCTAGAGTAACTTAAGAGCTTATATTACAGTTATATTTCAGGAGAGGAGACAATTTTTTTTTTTCATTGTTATTTTAATTTTTAACTCATGTTGAAGTATTATTGTTTTTCTTTTTAAATCAAACAGGATCCATATATATTGGAGTTTAAAAATAGTACTTTATAAAAAATCAATTTGTTTTATTATAATTATTTATATACGACTATAAAACGATACACTAAATTCTTATTCAATTTGTGCTAACACCTTTGAATGCCTGAGGTAATAATAGTATACCTTTTGTCATGTATTACTAAAAATAAAAATAAGGTATTGTTGTTTCGCTATTGTTCAGTCTCAACTGAAACGTTTTTATTTCGTATTTACGATTCGTGAAATAGTGAGTTTCGCGATGGAAATAAAATCCCGTCGACATTCCAAGTGAATGACATAATCAACGAAGAAAGTCAAGCTTCTATTGTGAAGTGGATTATATACAATACAGTTTTGACGCTGTTTCAGTTTTTTCCATGCATGTATATTTCTGTGAGCGCGATTTCGTAATATAATTTTATAATAGACTTTTTGAAACAGTAGCTTTAAATTAAAAAAGAACTGCTTATTAAAAAAAAATTAGTACATTTTTTAAAAGGTTTAAAAGTAGATATTAAATATTAATCCCTATATTTTTTTAATTAATTGAAAAGGATGTCATAAAAGAGTTTTATGAAAATTTGTCGAAAAATACTTACTTTTTATAACGTAGTATTAAATATAAGAATAATTATTTAAAAAATCGTTTAAAATATTTATTTAAAAATCTCTTTATAAATGCAACATAAACAAGTAAATTCTGCAGCGAATCATCAGAGCATATTTTTACTTCCTGATCAAGAGTGACTAACTCCCTCTATAGGCATTACAGATATTGACAAAAATAAACTAGACTCTTTAATAAATGTAAAAGTGAACGAAAATTTCATCAACCATATGCAAAACCCATATACATATATATGCAAATGTACGGTTAAATGTCAACAGGTAGAATGACGCGCTTCTCCCCTACCTTTTCTGGCAAATGATGGCAACAAGATTAATCTGCTTTTCATTGTTGTTTCACTTCACGGATTTCTCCCTTTCTCTCTTTTTTTTTCTCTCTCTATCTCTCTTTCTGTTTCAGCTTTTTTGAAGAGTAATCTAACACGACCGGTGCATAATTTGTGAAAAAACGAAAACCGATGAATATCACGGGAACAGTAATACTACGTTGCAACTGCTAGCTGCCAAAGAGCTTTATTATTATTCGTCAGAAAAGCAGCGCGTAAAACAATGCGAGCTCCCAATATATATCCCTTGTCGCAATGCAAAATTGACCGATGGTTGTTTAACGTATGTTTTTGCACGATACCAGTAGCTGCTCTATTATTACGCGCGATGCGGCCAGCGTCGAATAATTAATTATTTTTGTTATCGGTTACCGCGCGCGCGAAGTTGCAGCTGTATAATCGTGTTTCTCTTTCCTTTTGGCAATCAGTCGCGTGTAGCGCGCGGTAAAAATAAATAAAATATAAAAAAATAAATTATATTGTAAAATTTGATTGATTACAGGCTTTTTTTCCCGGGTCATCCGAAAAATTCGCAACGCATTGTAAATTCGACAGTGAAAATGCACTGGGGCCAATTAGCCGAAGTACGAAATACAAGGCTCAGAGCAATTCCACGTAATATCACGACTGAAACAACAGCATAGCGTTTGTTGAATAAATAAAATATTCTTTGATCAAATAGTTTGTAGAACGAAAATTAAAATGCTAATTGTTGCTTTATATTTTTCATATGCAATAATGCGAGCCTTCTAGCGAATTAATGAGATCCTAAAGTATACTTTATATTTTAACCTTTTCAATTATTCGAAAGAATTTTCATCCTTTAAATTATGAGAAATAAATAATTATTTCTCAAGGGAAACAGATTATTAAAAATTTGAGGTCGTCAAAATGTTATTTTAATAAAAAATAAAAAAGTCACGACTCACTTTCTAAAAATTAATAATTAAATAAAAAATGAATTTCCCAGATATTAATAAGGATTTAACATTGCCTTAATATGCAATTTTTATAAAGTATTAATATTCAATATTCAATCTATAATTCTTAGTAACGTACCTGAGTGATAGCAACGAGTGATTGACCGATCAGTAGGACGTAAAAACGGTCGGCTGCAACGGCGAAACTCTTGATCCAGGCGCCTAGACAGCTCAGGCAGCTGCCCAGGATCATGGTACGCCGGACTCCTATGCGCTCAGTTAGATAGGTGCCCGGGAAAACGAACGGTATGTAATAAAACATGAAGGACATGGACGTACAATCGACCGCGAACGATGAAACATTGTAGTATCTGGGCAAAGAGTGCATTTCCGTGTTAAATTTTTTTTTTTTTTTAAGCGCAAGCGAATGAAGCTTGCGTCTGCACTTAAGCTCGAAATTTATGGATTTGGGATTTCGAGAGTTATGAAAGTGTTTTATGCGAGCGGAGAATGTTGGGAGGCAACGGGGAAGGATGAAAAATTTTAATTTTGACACTGGAATTGCTTTTAATTTTTTTAGAATAGTCTCGTGTATTAATAAAACAAAATATTAAATTTTTAAATTCAGAACGTCAATCGCATATTTTTCATATTTTCAAATAAATTTTAACAAAAAATTTCTCGACAGTTTAATTTTATAACAGCTTTTATTGATTTTATATTGAAATTTAATTGTGAATTTATACACCGTGCACATTTTAAAAATATTAAAAATTAAATTTCCTTCCATTGTCCACTTTTTACATAAATTAATATTAAATTAATACTTTCATACAAATTGGAAAAATGTTTTCTCATTTAAACTTTTTTTCCAGTATGATTCTGTGTTCATTCAAAAATTTAAAAATAATTTTACCTCATAACAATGTTTGATATTATTGAATACTCGACCCACTGGCTGTTGATAGTCATCGCGTAAAGTATAAAAAGACCCAACATCAACCATCGGCGCTTGTAAATCTTTAGAGTGAATACTTGAATTTCGGCATCCTCCCTGACTTTAATTTCATCTTTTTCCACTTCGACCACCTTCTGTGCGGTCAAAGTTGCGCTCATTTTTCCACTATCCTGGCACAGTCCAAGAATATCCAGATTTCCCCTTTGTCGATTAGCCCAAGGAGCTGCTCACCTATATCACGTGCCGCTGCTACTGCTAGATTTTCGGCGGTTTTCACCGGAAGACTCCAGCCCATTATTTTTCCTTGCAAGACTCCAGTAACGGCTTCACCTCTCTATATTCTTCCACGCTTGAATGCTACGAAAACGGGGATAGCGCAGTAGCTCTGTGCTAGTAAAAAAAAGAAGTAGAAAATCAACAGCAATGAAAAATGTATTAGACTGACGAAGAATTTATCAATGTAACTGGCTTGCCACAGTTTTTATGAGTTTGTTTGCAAAAGAACTCAGTGCCACACTCGTCTAGTAAGTCGTAATCTTATCAGTACAAATCTCTTTATCATCTGTATACATTGAAACTCAGCCAGTCAATTGTAATTAATGCAAATCATTAAATTTTACGAATATCTGATGTTCTTGTTGATTAAATATAATCAGACAGACTTAAAAATAAATCGATAAATTCTTTAAGCGATTTTTAGATATTGAATTATTTTGATTTTTACTTGTTATAATGTTGATGTATGAGGATAAACTTTATTTAATTGACTAAAACTAATTTTATCAAATTTATTACAAACTATTTAATGAAAATTAAAAGTTATTTTCAACACGGTGAAAAATAGCAAATATTGTAATATAATGTATGTGACATATTCCAAAAATAAAAAAATACTTATATATATAATATAAAAATAATTTTTTAGATTTCCGAAAGATGTGACACGTTTCCTACATAATATAATAATATTTATCATACTATTGTTCTCAATAAATTTAAATACAAAAATAGCTATTTCTGATATCAGTCCAAGAAAGTGAAGTTTCAACTTTAAATGAAAGTTCACACTCGAACAAAGCCTGGATAAAAAGTCTACGTAAGGTTCAAATCTTTTTCTCGTTTATATATCTAACAATATTTTTTTATATAAAATATAAGAAATCAAACTGTGCACTTATAGTCTCAAAAATAAAATTTTATTTCTTACAAAAAGATCATAAATCAATATTAATGTTTATAAATTTAAAATTATAATAAGAATTTAAAGTATCAATAAAAATTAAACATTGCTAGATTGAGTCTATAAAAATATTGGTTAATAAATAGGTTTAATTGGCATTATAAAATGAATAATTGTGTTTGTTTCTCGAGATCCTCAATGACGCTCGATTATTGACAGTGTGGAAGATAAGATTTAGGCTTCGCGTAATTCAAGAAAGATTTGTCATTCGTTATGTACGAGTTCAAACTAGATACTGCATTTTCGAGAAAAATAATTGTTGAAAATTAGTTGCAGTGCAACAGTTTATATAAATAAAAATATTACGAAAACATAATGATGATAATAAAGTTCAATTTTTTAATATTTATTTTCTTAGAGTGCGTAATCAATTGTGCTGGATTTGCATATCCTGAGTTAAAATCATTAAATGTGGTAAGAATAGTTAAGCCAATACAATTAATATAATTTCAAATAAATAAATTATTATAATAAACTTATTTATAAGGTTTTTAGGCATGGAGATCGTGAGCCTAATGATGAGAAAAATGGAGATTTGACAATTGTTAGTATTTATCCAAATTAGTTATATATATATATATATATATATATATATTATTAGTTTTTCATTTATTAATGGTCCAGAAAATAATAATTCATAACTTAGAAAAATTAGCAAATAATTTCGAATAAAAATTAGTATTTTTTGATAACTTCTATTTAATAATCACAAAGAAAACATTATTTTTTTAAAACTAGTTTGTTCAAATACCCACGAAAAAGTATTTCAATAAAAAAACAATATTTATTACATGGATGTATGCGTGTTACCTTTTGTTGGGTTTATCAAATTATACCCGCTGAAGCAAAATATAATATTTTTTAATTAAAAAATTTTTTTTAAATGTACATGTTTGCTATAACCAGCAATTTATCTTATCCGATTAACTTTAAATTTTAATGAGTTCTAACTCAAATCAGGTTATACATACTCGTTTGGATACTTGTATAAATACAGACCCACATACACCCGAAACGTAAACGTTTTCAAAAATATCGCAAGCAGAAAGCTTTTTTCCTAAAAGTATAACGATCAAAAATTTTGTTCAAAATTTTATTCTCAAGTATAAAAAGATAATGTTTTTTTAAGCTAAAATATAAAAAATGTTTCCAGATAGGCAGACGAAGAGCTTATCACCTCGGTGAAATGCTTCGTTCGAGATATGATGAATTCTTAGGCGACACTTACGAACCCTCTATCATTTCGTCATACAGTACTGAATTTGCCCGCGCAAAAATAAGCTTACAGCTTTTACTTGCAGCTCTCTACGTACCACAAAAGCATCAGATATGGCACAAGTCATTAGCTTGGCAGCCAATTCCATTTTCATACGTATCAAGAGAAAAGGATGTTTTATTGTTTACAAAATATTGTCCGCGGTAAGATAATATAATATATATGGAAGAATTACTGCAATAGTAATTTTTTAGCTTATTAAGATTAGCTTTTCTATGTCTAATGATCACTTAGACTAATTAGGGGAGTATATGACATAGGGTCTTCAAATTTGCTGAAATTTAGCCAGTAGATTTTCTGTTCAGTTGAAAGACAAAAGTTACAGTTTCAAGGTCTAACATTGTCCAGATTATCTGAAATCTGGATCATGGATCTTGATAAAACCTTCGGATAAATTTTTAGGTATCAAAAAATGGCTAAAGTTACAATAATACGGTGTAACACTTTGGTAGACTCAAGTTATGAATATTTGTAGTATTATTTTACAAAAAATATAAAGCTATTTTCTAGCTTCTATTTAAAATACATCAATGACAGTCTGGACTAGTCCTCAATAATAATGTAAAACGTAATAAATAATATAAAACTTAAGGCATGTTTCAATTTGCTGTCTATAGAAAAAGTGTATCAATAATTAGGGTCAAAGGTAGGGTTCCTCTTTTAATTTATTTTTTTTTTGTTTCTCTTTTATTTGTTTATTTATTTTTGTTTTCTTTTTTGTAAATACATATAATGCATTTCGGAAATAACTCAAAAATAAAAAATAATAATATAAAAATAACTGAAAAACAGTGTTAGTACTTAGAACTGTAACTTCAATATAAGGTATTTTAGCTTTATTTGTGGACTTTGAGATCAAATTGAACAAAATTTAACTAAAATAGTTACTTTTTTAAAGACAAATTGAAATTTATTAAATAAATTTGATGGCTTCAAGAATCTTTATTTACGTACTTAAAATCATAGAATCAAAGTATATATACATTTGTATTAAAAATTGAAAACTTAAAAAATCAATAATAAATAATAAACAACTTTGTCTTAGTTTCCTCTACCATTTAATATCTATTGCACTTAATATAAATTTTTATTTACTTTTTAATTTTACTTATTCCACATTTAAGTTTCAAGAGAGAAATAGAAAGAGTTTATACGATGCCAGAATTTCAAAAATTATTTGAGCCTTTTCAAGATATGCTGAACAATTTGACAGTTTCTGTGGGGGAAGAAATGAAGACATCCCTTGATATGTTTTTATTATATCATAATCTTCTGGCAATAAAATCAATGAATCAATCAATTCCCGAATGGGCGGAACCTTACTTTTCGAATGGACTTCTTCTAAATGGAACTTACTTAGAATATCATTTATTAAAATATACCGATTGGATGCGAAAAATTAATGGTGGTAAGTTTAAATTAATGATGGTAATTTTTGAATGTTTTTTCTCAATTGAAAGGAAATAAACCCAAAAAGAAAATTCATCTTTTGAAGTTATAAAGAATTTATACTAAAAGAATTTATTATCATTACATATTTAGTAAATAATTTTTAACTAACGATATATCAAATGGAGCAATGCCTAAAATAAAGGAGCTCTTTTAAAATTTTCTACATACCGATTTTCAGTTTTAATTTTTTATTATCATAAAACATGTAAAATGTATAATATCACAAATTTGGTTAAATCAACATAATAAGAAGGTAAAATAACCTGTTATAATATATAGCATAATGTATGGATAGCTGAATTTTTCCTACACTATTGATGAAGTTGATTGTTGACAATCAATAATTAATTAAATAATCAAAAGTTTTTTTTATCTTTTATATATTAATAATGAACTTATTAAAATATTAATAATTTTCTAATTTTTAATTAAATTTTTTTGTTTGTTTATGTCATCTTTTTTCGCTTTACCATAAATAAGAATCAACTAAGACGTAAGGTTTAAGAACATATTTTTAAAAAAATTTTTATATATTTAATTCACTTATAGAAAGTATTAAATTAGAATAAAATATAATAAATAATTTTATCATATTTATTTTTGAAAAAAATTTCAATTTACAACGAGACTGGAAACTTTTTACTTAATTTAAAATTAAAACTAATAACAAAAATAAATATATTTAAAATTATAATTAATGTAAAATTATTAATCATTGCATAAATATTAGGCGCACTTATACGTAAAGTAGTGGACGATATGCTAAACAAAACGAACGACGAATCTAAAGACGAGCGAAAGGTCTTTTTATACAGCACCCATGAATTGTCCATCGTCGCCGTATTGCAGACTTTAAAAGTGTGGGAACCACACATACCGGAATACTCAAGTGCCATCGTTATCGAACTACGCGAGGATCGCTCAAATTATTATGTCAAAGTATGTTCTCTAAAAGTTCACTTATATCTCTATGCCTTCGCGACTTTTATGAAAATTCACTTTTCTTTCAATGAAAGTAATGATATTATTTCACCAGATACTCTATTACATGGGTACACCGGAGACGTTCAAAGAAATGCAAATACCTGGATGTCTGAGTCTCTGCCCGCTGCCAAGATTTATCGAGCTAATATCCGATCAGTTGCCTGACTACGACGAGATAATCTGCGATGACAAACCTGTCGGATTCTGGGAGAGTCTCTACTAGGGCGACTGAAGATTTATTCAAGCAAATGGTCTTTGACAATATATTCCAGAGTTCGGTGCACTTTTGATAAATGCTGAAGAGATTGGTAGATAAGCTTATTATTTTACAAGGCAGACGAAGCGAAGAACAAGCGATTCTGGAGACGACTGACTCGGTGACTTGGCGACTCGACGAGCACGGATAGCGTTAATCATTCTATGGTCACGTGCTCTGTATGCGAGTATGTCATTATGAAGCTGTTGAACACTTATTTTAGACAATTTTCAAATAACATTCAATTGATTTCAATGTATGATTGTTGGATTAGCGCTTTTTAAAGTAATAATTTCACAAAGCTTTAATTGAAAAGATTTTTGAACATTCCAATAGCGTTTTGAAGACACTTTTTAACACATTTTTATTTTAAAATATTTATAACTTTTAAATGGCTAATATCTAATTTGCTAAAATGGAAAAAATTACTTGACCAATTAGCAGAATAATTATAAAACTTTTACAACCTATACTTGGGTCTTGATTTAAAAAAAAAGCACTTACATAAAATATTCTAAATTTACTTAAATTATCCATAAGTGTATTTAAAATAATATTTTGTGCCTAATTTTTAATATAATCATATGGAATTTTAATATCATGTTATTTTCTTTCTAAATTTTTGAATAATATTATATACATCGTCATTTCTTTTAATTTTGTTTATCACTAATTAAGGATTAATTGCATTTTACTACTTGCTGTTTGTGAAATGAATGTTATGAATTAACTTATATGACAAGATCGCAGCTAATAAATCTTTATTTTTGGATGTAATTTCTGTAAAAAAAACAAAGATCTCTGAAGTAATAAATAAATTAATAATATATAATATTAATATATTACAAATAAATGTCCTAGTCTTTTGACAACTTCAAAGCGATACGACATTGGTTATTTCCAGCCCTGTATGAAGAAGTATTCGTAACTATTCTAGTATGAACTAGTTATTATTAATTTAGTTTACGCATATTACGAACTAATTAAACATAAAATTCAATCAATCTTTGTAATTAAATGTATTAAACGGACTGCGATTGCGACCATCACAGCTTATCACCAAGAAAAAATTAATTTCCATTATTATCAGAGAACCTTAATTACAAGTATCACGTAAGAAGATGCTTAAAATGTAGTAATTCAAAAAAAGTTCTTCAATTTTTTAAAGTTTTGTAAATAAATGTTTAAAATTTTAATATAATTCTAATTAGTTCAAGAAAAAAATAAAAAATCTCAAATTGATGAAAAATATGATCTTGTGTTTCGTGTAATTTAAAATTAATATAGAGATATGAAATCTACTATTGCTTTAGTATATTGTGGTTAGCCGAGGTTGTATATACAGAGATACTAAAAGATAATGATACTCTGAATAATATTCTAGAGTCGTATATCGTCCGTACCTTGCTTTATATCCTTTCAATAATTCCAACAAAAGTCGTAGGTAATTTTGAATTTGATTTCAAGGTTATTTTTGAAAATTGTTTCAAAGTCAATTTTTGCAAATAACTCTCTCTCTCATTCTCTCTCTCTCTCTCTCTCTCTCTCTCTCTCTCTCTCTCTTTCTTTCTCTTTCTTTCTTTCTCCATTTCTCTCTATACGTGTTTGCATAGATCTAAGACATTTAAACTTATTATATAATTAAAAGAAAGTGCGCAAAATAACGACAACAAAAAAGTATTCGATTAACACTTTTGTTGGGCATCTCAAGGCGTTTACCTTCTTTTTATTCCGAAAATAAGAAAAACAGCAAATTTTACATTTATTATAGATTTGTATTTGACCTTGAGTTTAAGTAGAGCCTGCAAATTGTACTTTAATTACAAAGAAATAATCTGATTTCTCAAGAGTTAAAATTTTAGTGAGAGCGAGAGAGAGAGAGAGAGAGAGAGAGAGAGAGAGAGAGAGAGAGAGAGAGAGATGCTCTGGGTTTGATATAAGATAATATCCGTCAAATGCCGGGAGCGGAATATTGGCAGAGAGCGCGGCCCTCAACCGAGCGGGTGGCGTGGCGTGTACACAATTTCCTTTCCGCATTCGCGATATGTATACACAATGCGGGTCAAAGGATCAGGAGACCGACCACGGACAGCTGGAGGAAGGAGAAATTCGGAGAGCATAGTACCGGCTCTCTCCTCGATAAATTACATCCCCAGGCCCGGGATGTGCGACGACAGTCGGTGATAATGGCGGCTCGCAACCTCGGCCTTTGGATTATAGAAAGTCCGAGTCTTTAGAGCGAGAGAGGGAGACAGAGAGAATATATATATATATCGATCGGTATCAATCGAGATATGGGAAATGCGTGCTATATGGCGCGAAGGCCATCGAAGAGAGGTGGGATCGATACGCACATTGAGCTAATGGTCCGATCGTAGATGGATAAGGGATGGTTGCTAGCAAGATGGTTGAATAATTGCCTATTTTGGTTAAAGATACGCAAGGTGTATTAAGTTATGCGTATGATAGTATAAATGTAGATTTCTATATTTTTGAATCTATATTTTTGAAGCAATGCAGATTTTACAGTTCTTTTCCTTTAAAAAAATATATTGTGATATAAGTGAATTCAGGACATTGAATTCAGGCCACGGTTGCAATTAGTAACAGACCTTAAATATCTGCAAGCGTATTCAATGAGTGCCTGAAAGAGATATAACAAAAAAACGATTTTATCATAACCCCATCCTCACGCGCATACTATATATTTGAAATATTTTTTACTACTATTTCTGTCTTCTATACGAAGGACTATATTTTCTAAGTCAAGAAACTGTAGTACCTTAGGATTCATTGAAATCTCGAAATCCAAAAATGTTGCCGTCACAAAGCTTTATTTTTGAGAATAGCAAAAGTATGAAGAGGCTCACTGCGCGCGGAAGAGAATAAAAGTTGCAGCCTTACTCTTTCCTTTTTCTTTCTCAAAGG
>JAPYZB010002721.1:0-15947 GCA_030522745.1 Eupelmus kiefferi
ATCTCATTTTTAGGGAAAAATGTTTTTTCTTATTGAAATTTTTTTTTTCTGTTTAATAGTTTGACTGCAGTACTTACAGCAAGGGTTCATACTGGAATATTAGGTATTAGGTATTTAGATAACTCCGTTATAAGGTAAGTTTTTAAGATTATGTTTATAATTCTTAATTAAAAAACTAATATATTTACTATTATTGTTATACTTAATGAATTATTGTAATTATTAAATAATTTAAAAAATGTAAGTTATTCCTAAAAATTTTTAATACCAATCGTTGATTTGCTCACATGAAGTATTGTATTAAAACATTTAAATAAAGTACTTGCAAAAGTATATGCTAAATTTAAAAAGGTTATAAAAATTAATAGCTGTTTGTGTTTTCTATATTAAGTTATTCACAAACAAAACACTGCTCATTAATTATTTTTTTTATCGTCTTTTTTTTTAATAGAGAAACAATAATTATTACGTATATCAAAAATTTTTTTATGAAATTGGTTTTTTAGGCTTCTCAAGAAGACTAAAAAAAAAATTTTTTAAGTACCATCTTAAATCAAAAAAGAATATCCTCATTCAATACATTTTAAAAACGGCCATACTGATGCGCACATTTCTCCACAAATCTTTATCTTCCCATTTTGAATTTTTTCAAATTTAAATTATTATTTTCTGCATTTAAGTCGGGGATAAAGTAATATATGCAACAGTAAATGAATTTCCATTTTCTACATTGTTGCATATTGTATTAATGAGCAGTGACTCTTAAAAAAAATGAAATTAACTGTCATACTTATATACATTATTGATGCTCCTTACAAAGATTAGGATTCTTCTGATTTTTTAAAAAAAGATTGTTAAGTAAATTATCTCCTTTCTGATTCTTCAAACAAAAAAAAAATATATATATATATATTTTGGCCTTTAGAAGACATATGTCACTTTGATGAAAAATCTCAAGATTAATTGTTTTTGTATAAAAACCGTTGTTTAATAGAACAAAATTAAAAAAAATTCTTAAAAAAAAGAAACAATATTACTAAAAACATTTTCAATTCTCTCTCTATCTAAAATTTCCTCAATTTCTTCTCACTAACGATTCCACGACTATTATAAACCAAAGCACCCGTCTCAAGCTCAAACAATGCAATTCATCTCATCCAAATCGGCGCGAAATCACCTTCGAAAAATTCGTTAATTATCGAAGATTTACAATTTGACGTGCGGCCAGAAGCAATTAATTGTCAGCACGCCGCGCGTTAAAAGCGCGCCCGGCCGCTGATTTATCGCTCGCCCTCACCGCGGCCGCATAATTAGGACGAAGATGAAATGCGCAATAAAGCACGTTTTATCGATCAGAAACTTATTCGCCGAATTAATGCCCACACCACTCGTTTTGCGCATACATAAACCCCTTCGCAGTGCTTGCAGATGAGGCGAGAAACTGCGGGCAACGGCGGCAGTTTCGAGTTCAGGAAAGTGATAATTAAGAACTGGCTGCTGCCGCTGGGTGCAGCGCGCGCAGGGAATAAGGTATAAATAGGCGTTGAAAGTCGCCGCGCGCCGCCGCCGTCAATGTATCGTAAATGATGAATGGGAGGGCGGAGAGTTTCGGATGCTTTTCGTGTAAATTCGTTTTTTTTCTCTTTGAGTTCTCGCTTGTCTCGCAGGCCTCGTTACACAACGCGCACTTTCCGCTTTTCACGGGCTCTCGTTGATGATTGCGATGCTGTTGGAAATTCAGAGTGCACAAATTTTGTGGAGCTCTAATGACGATTTACTAAAAGAAGACGAGTGCATTATTTTTGGTAAATATCATATTTATTTTTGCACCGATAAAGAATAAATGTACATTTTATTCACAAACTGCGCAGGGATCAAACGTGTATAATTACTTGTGCCTACTTTGACGCAAAGTTACATAAACAAAATATGAAACGTGTTTTTTTACTTGATTTGTCAACACATTTTAATAGAATATTAAGTAAATTTCTTGCTTCTTTTCATTAATTAAAATGCTGAGAATGTTGTAAACACGTATAATAACAATTATCTTTACACTTTATCTTCTCCAATAGTTTACTATTAATACAATACATATACAGTGGAAAAATTATATTCGAGAATGTAATATTCTCTCATCACTCTAATACCTTCATAACTGTACTCACAGTGCGTATTTTAAACAGATATACACACAAAAAAAGTTCAAAAAAAAAAAATAATTTTAAATAATTAATTAAATAAACTTTTAATTATTTCGATTAAATTTTTCAAAAACAATTGAAATAATTATTATACAAATGATTGTTGATTATAACTTGAAAATACTTGGAATAAAACTCAAAATATATATACATAATATACTTTTCGTTTTTTAGAATGAAATAATATTTTTTTTGTATTACATTTTTTTTGTAAAAAAATTCAGATTGTACTATTTTTTTGTCCTTACTTATAATATAATATTACATCTGTTGCGTTGAGTTACCGTTCCATGTATTATTTTCGTCATTATCGTTATCTCCGGAATGAAGTGTATGAATGTTTCCTCTGGCCCTGATTTTTGATACTCCTTGGTTACCACCTAGCCTCCTACGAAAGAAAGACACAAGTAAGAGAATTAGTTATAAATTTTAATTAAAACTGCTTCGACTAATTCCTGAATGAAATGCCAACCTCGTTGCCATATTAGCAACTCTTCCAAAAGCCGCGCTTGCATTGTCACCGAGTGTACTATCAGAATTTCTATTTTCGTTGCTATTGTCGCTTGCATCTCCGCGTGGTCTGCCACTAAAGTATCCCATAATATAATTGTATATGCTAACGACTGGTGCAAGAAGCGTCCATAAGAAATGGGAAAAAATTCCAGCACCGTCAGTCGACTTTATAACAGAGGCAGGATTACTCTGAAACGATTGTTTGTGGTTCAAATATTAATGTATTTAATGTAAGCAGATTTTATGTACTTATTTCGTTTATTTATTTATTTAAATACAAAATTGCAATGCTTGGCATTTTACAATTTCCACCCAGTGTGATGTACAAGATCTTAATAAAAAATATGAAAAAAATGAACTTTTTAAAACTAACTTAGAAACTAACGCCATTACATGAGATGTTTAATTCAATTACATCACATTTTCGACATTCAATAAATTGATCATGTAACTTTTTTGTAGTATCGTTTTTTGCAATGTTGCGCATTAATTGAATGTTGGATGATGATTGAATTTTGTTAGTTAATAGAAAAAATCAGCTTACAGATTTGACGGGCAAAATTAAGATAACTGCTGAAGGAACTAAATCCAGATCTATGAGATTTTTACTATCATCAGCAGAAGTGAAATCCCTTCTCGGGAAGAATGATGACATGCCAAACTGTTGATAAGGTAACTGAGCATTTTCTCGAACATATGTTCTCAGTTGGCCAAGTGTACTTGATGATTCAAAAGTTCCTGTAATACTATTTCCAGTAGGCATTTTAAATTGAATTCTAGCTTTTGAATTATCAACAGATGCGGCGGCTTTGGCACGGGCTTGAGCTTCCTCTTGAGCCTTTTTCTGTTGCTGAGCAGCTGTCTTTTCCTAAAATATTTTTTAAACTTAGACTCCTTCTAACTACAAATAAAGATTGGAAATATTTTTTGTTACTGCATTAATTATTTTTAAAAGATTCATCAATACCTGATTTTGCATATCGTATTTTCTTTTACGTTCTAACTTATCTTCAGCAATCTGTTTTAATATTTTTTCTCTAGCAGCAGCTTCAGCAGCTTTTTCTCTCATTCTTTCTCTATGTGCATCTTTGATTTCTTTTTCCTGTTGTTGCTGCCTTAATTTTTGAACGTCTTTTCCCATCTTTCTTCTTTCTATTTCTCTTTCCCTTTCTTTTCTTTCTTCTTCGTCTGCTCTCTTTTTATTTTGCAATTCAATTAATTCTCTTGCTCTTCTTACTTTTTCCTAAAAAGATAAAATTTTCAATAAACATTACATTTTTACTAGATTTCTGATTGCGAAATTTGCATAGTAAATGATTGTTACCTCTTGTGAAAGCTCATATGCAGCTCTTTCTTCTGCAGTAAGTCCTTCAAGATTTACTTCTTCATTATTACTAGATGAGTCTTTTGGAGTTTCACTGAGATCAGATGATTCTGATTTATTAGGTTCTTGACTGTTGCCAGAGGAATGTGCTGTTTCTGCATTTATTAAATTTGTTGAAGAATTCGCTTGTGGAGCAGCCTTTATTAATATCGAGTCAATCTTTGCTGCCAGATCTGATGGCGACAATGGATTACCAACTATTTCTAGAGGTGTGCCATTTTCACCAATAAAAAATATCGATGGAACAGGAACCAGTTGATCTATAATCAGAAATTAATTAGGTGAAAAATACTTAAGTATTGTTAATATTTCAATAAATAATGAATAGCCTGAGAATTAATATTTGAATTTAATTTAAAACCAAGATATTTGAATATTTCTAAAATAGCCACCTATTATCAAGTACAAAAAGCTGGTACAAATACGTACAAATTTGAGCGAAGAATGTGTAATTCTCAGTATCGCTCTGCAACTTTATGACAACAAATTTTTCTGAATCCAATCGTGTCGACACTTCTGTGGCATCCAAAGTCTTGGCAACTTCCTTCGAGGCGTCATCTTTACCTGCAATATCAAATCATCGATTGAGCTCACCATCCCACGCATTCGTTTTCACGCGAGCAGCCTAAGCAAGCTCTCATCATCAAAACCGCAAAATCCAGCTCATAATTTTTGCACGTCATGTACATAGGCGCAAACTTAACCTCAAACTGCAAATGGACAAACCTTCGACAAAAACAACGAAGACCGCCTTCTTAGCTTTGGAGGCGGCCACGGCCTCGGCGATGCTACCCACGAACCACTTCATCTTGGCCTCGACTTCCTCGCGAATCCGTCTGCCTTTGTCCCCGAGTTTTCCAGAATTTTCTCTCGATTTAAGTGACGTAATATTAATTGGTCCTTCGCACTGGGAATTTGATGTATCGGCTTGACGTTTCGGCCTCGGTCTGAGCTGGCTCGCGCGATTCAAAGCCCGGAGAAATCGAAGCAGGAGAACAGCTGTGCATCACGGCTCGTAGGGCATAGCCATGTTGGCGATTGGCGATTCGAGCGCGCCTATCCTGTGTTGTAGGACTGTACGTGGGGAAAATATATACGTTGGATTATGACGCGGCTTGCGGGATTGCCGCATCGTGAAAACTTGCCGTGTTTTTGCACGCTATTGATGTGTGTACCTGTTTGAGCTAATTGTCTTTGTTGACGTGATGGTTGATTTTCATTATGACCTTTAATGTATATATATAATGTATGTACAGATTACTTATAGGAATGAAAGTACACGATTTTAATTAAGTTATATTCTGTAATTTAATACAAAAATTTTTTAAACTGACGTGTTAAGAGACGGTTAATTAATTTTTAATTTGCAAGTGCTTGCGACGACCTTGCACGGAAAGTTAATCAATATTCAAAATTTTAGAATTAAGCACGTAAATTTGGAATTTGGAATTCGGAACCATCACGGCAAATCGGTGCTCTCCAGCGCCAGTGCCGTACTTAGTGTTGTAAACAGAAGAATGATCGGAAGTGGCGTCTCAGCTTTCCACGTGCGGTAATTTTTGTTTCTTCACTTGCCGAAGCGATTTAAAAAACTTCGGCCATCATGTCTCATCTCATAAACAAAGGTGCGTTCTAAATTTATTATTTGTGATTAAGGATAGTCTGTAATTCAACATTAAATTACTTGTGATTGTTTCGACGTGCAAAGGCCGTCTGCATAGCACTGATATTTCCATACATAGGGCCGTATTTTTCGGGTGCTGAATAATTATTCGTTTGATTTGATTTATTATTTTGATGGTAAACAAAAGAAAGATTTTAAACAAATGACGTTTTAATAATGGGGAGGGTAATGTTCATTTGGATTAGGCAGTGCAAAAGGTTAAAAGTCGTCTGCTAACTTTCAAAACATTCGGCATTTGAGTTCTAACCTACGTTCTACTTTTTTAATTAGAAAAATAAAAATAAAATAATGTTTAAATATTCTAACGCATTAGAATATTAATTTTAAATTTACAAAGTTGAAAGGGTGTTTACGTACATTTTATTTGATTTAATTAAACTTGATTTAAAATTATGAAAAATTTGTTTTTTTTTTTTCACTTTTTGTTTTGATTACCGCTAATTAATAAATATAAAACGTATAATTGATCTGATACAGAATATAATTTAATACATGCAGTCTAATTAGTTCAAAGCAAAAATAAAAGAATTTTTAAATTCCTTAAAATATTTTGTGCTCTATTAAATTGTTATCAAAAGTTAAAAATTGGATTTAATAAAAACAGTACTAGCATTTTAGTACAGTCTGAAAAGTAAAAGCAATAAATTTTGTCAAGTTTTTCTCCATTTAATTTTATTTTCCAAAAACAACTAGTTTTTTGGAAAAAAGTAAATGCTAGGTTAGAAATTTATGACTAGATTTTATGATCCAACTATATACATAAGTACTTGAACACAAACACACTGACAAGTGACACACGCGCACCCACACACACAGTTGCAGGTGAAAATCTATAGCTAGTATACATACGTAATAATACATATATGTAGAAGGGGGTTGCAATGCAGCGTTCCATATTCGTTATTCCATGCGTGTGGAACGCCGTGGAAACAAAAACGTCGTAATGGCGTAGTGCGTCTGTCCTTGCGTATTTCCATTCTCGCGATTATAGTTTTTCGTACCGTTTAAAATTAGTTTTTGTACATTATTTATGAGCGCGTAGGCTTTATTAGGAACGGCTGGCCGCGACCGACGTGATGTTCAGCGCCAGCTCGAGGAGATCGTCGAATAATCAGCGTTTTTTAATTCGGAGTCACGAGTGCGTCGCGTCACTGATTCATTCTTAGGAAATGGGAGTGAACAATACAAATAAAACGTGATATAAATGCACCTGTTGCCGCTAACGCTTCCAGTCTCATCAATCCTTTTATTACATTCCAATGCTGTATTGACCGGGCTTCTGTTCTTACCACTGCTTGCATTCGCTGAATTCAAGTCCACAATCTGTGATTTTTACTTGTAAACTCTTGTAATGCAAAGGCCAAGCAAAGATGAAGGTGACCGTGTGTTTTGATCATATTAGAGTCGTTGTTCCTTGCGGAGATGGCAGTCTTCTTGTCAGGGACCTCATGCATGAGGCAATCCTTCGATACAAGAAAGCTACCGGAAAGAACGATAGTACGCTGACCATTAGCAGCTTATCTTCTTTGACTGGAGGCGGGATTCTCGATCCTGATGACAGATTATGTGACGTTGCCGATGACAGAGAACAGATTGTTGCACATTTTGCTGGCTCTGATGTTATACATGCAGGCGGCGATGGAGCAAGTTCTGTTGGTACAAACAGTCCAGACTTTTTTCATGGAGATAACAAGGAACAGCATCGTATATACGCAAGCAGATCTACTGGCAACATTAAAAGAGAGAGCACCAAAAGGTTATCGATGCATGTACTTTCTTCGAGGGAACCATGTTTAACAACTTACTCAGCGCTCTCTCTACCACGTGAGTCTAGACGCAAGGAACCACTTGGACAGGATGCAAAAGCTTTATATGAAATACCAAACTTAAAGCCAGATATGTTAGATCAAGGAGAAATTCATGAAATCATTATAAAGAATGAAGCTGGACCACTGGGACTACACGTTGTGCCTTGTTACGATTTGTTAGGAAATGATCAAGGACTTAGAGTAGAAGGAATTGAACCTAATGGAAGAATAGCAAAAGATGGTCAAATAGATTTGCATGATAAAATTATCAAAATCAATGGACATAATTTATTAAGAATACCATTTTCAAGAGTACAAGAAATTTTTAGATCGTGTATGAATGAACCTTGTTTACAAATATCTGTATTGAAACATAAGAAAATTCATGAAAAAAATATACAAAAGACTCTAGGAACTTCCAGTAATTCAGATAAAACTAGTGAAAATGATGACAGCATTAAGCGATTACAATGTGCTAATTATAATGTATTACAAACAGCCAATACTCGTAAAATTGGAAAAATGATCGAGATTGAATTAACTAAGGGAAACAATGGATTAGGCTTTAGTGTTACAACAAGAGACAATCCTGCTGGAGGTCATTGTCCAATATATATTAAGAATATACTTCCTAAAGGTGCTGCAGTTGAAGATGGTAGGTTAAAGCCAGGAGATAGATTACTTGAGGTAAATAATCATGAAATGACTGGTAAAAGTCAAGCTGAAGTTGTTGCCTTACTTAGAAGCATTCCGCCAGGTGGTAAAGTTCGATTAGTAGTATCTAGACAAGAAGAAGTGTGTGCAAATACATCTGATTCAGCAATCGGAGTTCCAATTATTTCTTCAGAGCCAACAAAAAATTGGAAGCCTCCTCATGAATCTCCGACAAAAAAGAAGGAGGAATCACCAGAAGCATACGATAAATGTAACTTCAAAACTGTTCAAGTTTCAGATGATATAGTTTTGTCTCCAAGAAAAAATCGTGTGATTCTTACTCTTGACATTCCAGTTCATGATTCCGAAAAAGCTGGCTTAGGTGTTAGTGTCAAAGGTAAAACTAGTACAAGTGAGGATAGCTCAAACATTGATTTGGGTATTTTTATTAAAAGTGTTCTGCATGGTGGTGCAGCCTCAAGAGATGGTCGACTTAAAACCAATGACCAGTTGCTCAATGTTAATGGAGTTTCTCTCCTGGGTTTATCAAATTCTGATGCTATGGAAACTTTGAGAAGGGCCATGCTTAATACAAATAGTTCTATTACTGGTGTAATTACACTTACAATTGCTCGTAGAGTTTCTGCATACGAGAATTCATGTGACAAAAGTTATTCTGACAAAATTCCCTCTGCTACAAGCAAAGCAGAAAATAGTAACAGTGCTTATATAATGGATGCAAATGCCAAATCAAATGATGGACGCATTAAAGAAAGAAATAGTGTAAATTCACAAACAGATATTTTAGACAAAGGATTGCTTTCGGCGTCAGCTTCACCATGGAATCCTGTCATTGATAGACTTACAGAACAGTATAACAAAAATAGCTTAAGAAATGAAAGTTACTGCATTGCAACGAACAAAACTTGGATAGATCCAGTCAGTATTGCGAATAAACTTAGTATTGGTCAACGGGATGATCATTTAGAATCAGTATTACTAGAGGAATCGAATGAAAATTCTCACAATTCAAATTCCGAGCCTAAAAAAACTGCTGAAGACAAGGATAGTCAGTATTCTGGAGATCCAACATATGATAGTCAATTGTCCCTTGAAGAATTCAATTCGGCTACAAATAAATTTTCTAGAGATGCTTTAGGAAGACAAAGTATGTCAGAGAAGAGACATGCTGCTCTTGATGCCAAAAATACAGATACTTACAAAAGAAACAAAAAAATTCGTGAAGGCAGGGACAATAATAATAAATCTGACGAGCAGAAAAATCATAGTAAAAAAGATGTTAAGGCTGAAAGTTTTGGAACAACAAATAGCAGTAAATCATCGATAGGAGAAAGTTCAAAACATTCCCAACCAGAGTACTTATATACCATTCCAGGATGTAACAATAAAATGATGTCACCAAGAAAACATTGGTTAGTTGATGATGGTCACAGTGCTGAAATATCTAATAGTAGTAATAATAAAGAAGAACAAGGTTTTTCAAACACTCGAGGTGATATTAAACAAGCATCATTAAATTCAGCATTGGATGATCGATATAAAAGGTCAAGAAAAAAGAGTGGAATTAGATCTATGCTTCGTCTGGGAAAAAATCGAAAATCATTAAATTTTGGAGATAACATTGAGCATCGTCACGAGTCTAGTAATTATTGCAGCGGAACGATTAACTATATAGCATAATAAGAAAAGAAGAAATAATGAATTTTCAAATATCCGTTTTCGAAGGAATCTAATAAAAAATTTTTTAATTTATGATAGTGCATTGAACTTTTAATCTGTCTTCGTTCTTTTATTGTACTTTTTTATTGCAAGAAATGATCAATGCATTATCACTTTGTAAAGTTTTATAGAAACTGTTCCAAAGTGCCTTATGTCTGCAGGAAGGAAATGAAATCGGTAGTAATAATGAATTTTTGTAAATATAATTTTGTACTTCACTTTGATGATTATATATGCGATTATATATACTGCTAAGCGAGCGAATCATGTATTTTATTTTATGGATAATGTTTTGCACAGAGCCTAAAAAGTCACGCGAATTCGACAATTAGGAAAAATGCAAATCGTAAATTGTAAATTCATCCCTACACATCAATTGTAAATTCAAAACCAAATGTAAATTTTAAATAAGTAGATTTATCGATGCGTAATATGGGCCTTATGTTGAAAATATTTTTAAATTATTGTAGGTAAGGATTTAATTTTGTACCTGTAAAATCTTATTCCTAGATAAAAAGTTTCATAATTATTTAATTTGGTACAGATTATAATTAACATGATTCTTTATGAAATTTTTTATGTAGGACGTTACAATTATAATTAAATAGAAATTACGATTATTAAATTATTACATTTTTTTCAGTCATTCAACCAATTCGTACATCAGTTTTTACGCAACAAAAGCGATTGAGATCAAAAATCAATATTCAGAAGCCAAAACCTCCACATCATGAAAGGGGTAAAGTCGAAAAATTTGTAACGCCATTCATCACGAATCCGGATACTAACAAACCATGGAGAGTACGTTGCGAAAAAATCAGTCAACTAGAAAGGAAAAAAATCGAGAATCCGTACGAAAAGATCTTAGCAAGAGAATGTCTAAATTGGTTCAACAACTCAAATATGATTGCTTTATTTCATATGAATTCCATGAAGGCTGAACAAAAGTTCGAGTTTGCTGTTCCTTTACACAAAGCTAATATGCATTTAAAGTGTTATCAGGCTAACATATTAGATCTTGCCTTAAAAGATACCATTTATGAAATTACGTTAAATTTAGTACAAAGAAGACTGCCTTGGTCTATGTTTGTTTTCAGTCCTACTACAAACGTAAATAAATTAGTCAAAATCGCTAAGAAGACGCCGCAAGTTACTTTAATAGGTAAATTAATCGTTTTATTAACTATTTAGTTTATCTTATTTTGAATGAATAATTAATTAAATCATTACGTTTCAGCTGGAATTCTTCATGGAAGGCTGCTGCACGTCAAAGATTTCGTGAAATATGGCAATATGGATCTCGCTACTACACAAGCAGGACTTGTCCAAGTTTTACGTACTGCCTCTGGTGGAAATTTGAATCAACAATTAACGCATCATCAGTCTACTTTGGTTACCCGGTTAAAGCAAATACCCAATTCAAATGATTGAAATATATCTGTTTAACTTTGTGAATGTTTGTTCAAATTCCTTTTTTTATTGTAGTAAAGATATTTTTGTAAATCTTTGTATATTTGTGTTCAGAAATGTTAGTATTTCTGGAAAATTTTTCATAAATATTGAAATATATTCGTATTTGTAAAAATATGTAAAGTTCTTAAAAGTTTAACTAGTTATTAAATAAACATTCTTTAACACTTAAACGTTATTAATTACTAATTATAAATAATTATATTAATTACTGAACCAGAATAACTTTTGAATTCTTCATAATACCATATAGTCAGGTTGATTTATTTTTTTGATGATAGTTTTTGGAAAAGTTATCGATATTACTTGCTGTTTTCACCTTATAGACCTATAAGTCTATCTAAGAAATTTAAACATACATATTTTATAAGGCTTTAAAAAGTGATTTCCAAAGGCTGAATTTTTGATTGCCGATCATTTTACAATATCAGGTTGTAATATCAACCTGTGATACTATTGAATCAATTTTTACTAGGAATTAATTAGCCATTAAATGCAATCATTTCTACTAGGGTTAAAAAGAATTTCTTTTCTTTTATATTTTTTTAAATAATATTAGAATTTTGTACAACATACTTTATAATTTTTTTATATAGGTTTAGTTTCAATAGCTCTTAATAAATTTTCAAATATAAATTCCTTAAATTTTTAGCTTTCACAAAAGAATTCATTTTTGCGCAAAGATATTATAATTTATTAAAAACTAATGGATTTTATTGCCTATGCTGTATTCTCAGACTTTGACATATTATTAACGCTATTAAGTGTTTTTAAAATTCTTAATATTGAGAATATTCAAAATTTAACTCGATTACATTACAATTACATTTCTTCCAAAGTATATAACTGCATAAGTAAAAAATATATTTTCACCAAGGTATACAAAAGGAGATAATAAGCCCTGCGATATGAATAAATAATTGACAGCGCCAAAAACTTGTTTTTCAAACCATATCAATAATTTATTAAGTACGCGTTACAGGCTTACATAAAAGCTTTACGCAAACGGCGACTAGACTCCTTTGTATAAGAATATAAATAAGAGTATTAATTAAAATTTGACATTAGGCCCTTAATTAATTATTATCACTGCCCCCCTCGCTCACAGCATCCAACAACAGGTCCTTAATTAACATCCAAATGTCTGTACATTATTTTTATTTCACTGCCGGATAAAATCCGCTTTATCCGACGGAAACAAACTCGAGTTACAGATTAACAATAAGCCGCTGCTCCTAGTGGCAATAGTTACATCTCGGGTGACATTTGACGCCGTTCTCGCCGCACCGACAGCCACCCGAAGTATCACCTTTACCCTATAAAAACAATAATTTAATAAAATTTCTATTTATAAATTAAAAATAAATCTGGAGAAGTTCACGTTGCGGATATACTTACTCCGGGGCCCCAGCGTGGACCTCTGGTCACCCAGCAGATTTCGGTCTTGCACATGGAGCAGCGAAGCCAGTCGCAGCCCCACTTTTTCATTAGAACGACCGCGCAAGTGGGACAGGGTAGGGCTTCGCCTCGGTCGACCATTTCTTCAAGCATCGCAGCGGTTCGCTTGGACTCGTGGTCGGTCTCTTTAGAGTACTTCAGCTCCTCCTGGTACTGCCGGCAGTTCTTGCCCATGTGGATGGCCTGCAGATTTTTTCGTCGTTTTAGTAGAGTTAAATATTGTTATGGAGGTGGTGGATTTTTTTAGGGGTGGATGTTTATTTGGCTCGGTTCTTTGTTTTGTGTTGTTATTTAGGGTAATCTTGTTGGGAGAGCGTCGGGCTTCCGGATCACGGATTTTGCTTAAGCTTTGCTAAGTGTTTGTTTAAAATACTCAAGTTATTAGTACTAGCAGATTCCTATTTACAAAATGTTGATGAAAATAGTATTTTGTAGGTCATTTTAAATAATTCAGCTTAAAAAACTATAAGTCATATCTGACGCAAAAGAAATAAAACAAGAAAAAAATCTAACTTTCATTTAAACATTTTATGCTTAAAAAATGTAAAAATATAAGTACGCGAAATTAAAGCATCAGTATTAATAGATTTTTTAGTGTAGTTTCTTTATTTAACTTAACATTGTTATAATTTTTAATAGAGTTAATCTTTTTTAATTCTGTTAACAGCAAAGATTTACTTTTAGTTTCAGTAGATTTTTTAGAAATAGTTTTCTTTTTTTGGCAGATCTGTGCACGAACTTTTTAATCTAAATTAATCAATTTAAAAAATAGTACTTTCTTAACGTTTCTTAAAAAAGAAACTAAACAAATTAAAAGCTCAAGTCTTTTTGAGCCAATAGAGTCTAAAATAAAGAGTTTCTTAAAATCAGAAAATATATATCAAAACTTGAGTAAAATCCGCATTTTGACAGTTTTATAGTCAGTAAAATTTAAGACACTAATTTTTTCAAAGGTAGTTATTACAATTTTTAAAAATAAATGAAAAATTATGATAACATTGTGATATAATATGATTTGGCATCGCAGTGTTGTTACCTATCTTCCATTTCATAATTTTTATTATTAGATCAATGAAACACGCAACACCTAAGCTTCATTGAATAAGCTTCACTTTAAAAAACAAATATACTATATTAGATCACAGCTACCCCAACACCCAACAACAAACTGCTCTCCCTCCAAACTTCCCTCCTCCCTCCAAACTCAAAAATTACCAAAAAGCTCAACTTCCCCAACCCTCTCAAATCCATCTAAACCAAATACCACCCTCACCTGGCAAGTCAGGCAGTTATTAGCCCTGCAGACCGGGCAGAGGAAGTTGTTGACGTTGTCGTCGTAAATGCACCAGCCCGGACAGTCCGGGGTCTTGCAGTGGAAGGCGTTGTTACCCGCATTGTTCTCCGCTTGGGCTATGGACTTGGCCAGGTGCTGCTGGTACACCTCAGGCGCGACGAGCTAAGGTTTTCAGACACAATAATTATTATATAACAAGTGGGTATTATATGTGCATGTTTAACGTGGGCATTGTTTGCTTTTTGACTTACGGCCTTGATCTCGCGCTCCTGTAAAGTCGACTCGCACGTGTAGTCCGCGTCGCGGTAGGGACACTTGACTTCGGCTTCCTCGCAGTAGCGCACGGTGTTGGCCACGCAGATCCTGGAAATGGTTAGTTGTATACATAGAGTATTTATTTTTTATGTTTAATTTAGAAAGGTGTGCTAGATTTATTTAATAGAATAATTGAATGCAATAATAATAAGTTTGAAAAAATGTCGCTCTTGCAGGTCGCTAATGTGAAATATATTGAATTAAAATTTCATTTAATAGGTCGTGCGTAAAAAGTTAAAGCCACGAGAGCTGTGATTAAATTATCCCTCACTTTTGTTACTGCACTGCCATTTACATACTCATTTGCATTGTTTGAAATAAAAGGAAACGCGGGCTTAAGCCCCGCGAGTGTGTGTATTATGACTCATGTTTCTTTTATGCGTAAAAAAGTAATTTACTTTTAAAAATGATAATTTTTTTTATTGCGTATAAAATAATTTCAAACATCATGCGGCCTCACGCACTTAATTATAATATTTTTATTATTATAATAAAGGGCTGCTTTAAAATTATATTATTAGTTATAAAATTTGTTTCGCAAATTGCCGTATTAAAAGGAATCAGCGTACTAAAACAGATTTCTGAATTATCTGTATAATCATGTTAACATTAACAACCGACTGTTTTACATGTGATATTAAAATTATAGAAAAATATAAACGTAAAATTATAATAGCTTTTTTAATATTTGTTCGTTTAAATTGAGCCATAACAAGTAGTAGAATTTTAATATAAAATGCTAACGTAATAATAAAAGTTAATGTTATTGCGTTTAAATGAAATAACTTTGTGATATAAGGAAATACCTGCAAAATGAATGTAGACAATCCCTTAATATTACACCTTCGCCTGGAATAGTAATCATGAAGCAGACAGGACATTCGATTGGCTCTGAATTTGAAATAACATCACAGTTTTCAAGTGACATCAATTCCTCATATCGTTTCAATTTCTCTTCTTTTCCAAGAGAACCTTCTTTCTGCTAAAATAATCATATTCATTTAATAAAATTCGGTTTTAAATAATTTATATTTAGGGAATGCCAATAAATGCATTATTGTGAAAGTGTCTTTTTTGTAGTTAATACCGCTCTAATTTCATGTAATATTTCTTATTGCAATTGGAAAGTAGGAATATTTAACAATTACATACCTACTTCCGACTATCAATTAGATTTTTTAACATTATCTTCTAAATAATTGAATGACATTGCTTTTTTATCAAACATTCGCATTAAACTTGTTTCATTGAACCAAACATTTTCATATTCATTAATAAAATCATTAAAACAAAACTTCAGAGTTTTCCCGCCACACCAACCATTTCCCAGTATTTTATCCCAGCTTATAATCCATCTCACAATACCTCGCGAGCCAGTGGCTCCTCAACCACCGCCACCTCAACATCAACATCAACATCAACA
>JAPYZB010002722.1:0-15131 GCA_030522745.1 Eupelmus kiefferi
AGTAGGGTGCTTTAAATAACTGTAAAACTAATTTTATCAGTATAAAAATGAAAAATTTTGTTGCTTTTGTACTATGAATTTTTAGTAAAACAATAATACCTACCTGTACCAACGAAAAGATATTTTATGTATACCTTCTTCGTACTAAAAAATATACGAAAACGATCATATATCTATTGATGACTTTATACCTCGCCATTAACCGCAGGCATATTCTATGAAAAAAAAATATACGTATAAATGTATAATGTGAGGTGCGCGCGACGTGCACGCAGAGTAATCTTATATTTAGATGTATATAAATATTTTTTACACATAAACAAAAAAAACCGAAGTGATTGTAAAACGAAGAAAAGAGAATGAGCGAGATTGATTAAACGAAAAAAACACGTCAATCGACGAGCGCGCAAAAACGCACGTATTTCGAAGGGTCCAACGAAAAATCATCAACCCTTCAAATGAAAAAACCCGTGACTGGATTTTAAGAAAAAAAATAAATTGATGAGAAAAGACAGAGAAAAAACATTATATTTCCCGTCCGAGTCACATGCATCTTGTTGTTAAAGGTCTAGAGAAAATTTTCGAGGCAGTAACGCAGAAAAATGTTAATCGAGATGGTCGCTTTTAACGGACATGAATATAAACATGAAACTGATGGTTGATTATTATCGTCGTGGATTATTTACCGATAAAGTCAATTACATTTGGTTTCGATTCCAGATGAGAAAATAAAATTATTCATTTTGTTTTTGGATACTTTTTGGTACGTAATGTTAAGAGCGTCCAACTTCGTGTAATCTACACTTTGAAATCTAGGACCTTCGAAAATCTTTCCTGAACAGTTGGCTACAGAAAAGTGTTAGAGTTTCTCCTTTCAGCGTGTTGCGTACTAAATGACTCTTCAGGGATTTTCGAAAAATTAAAAAAATGTACTTAAGATTTTAAATAATGTTTCACGTCTTTCTGACCCTTTCTAAATTAAATTTTTCGAATTAATGATGGTTAATTATTTAAAAGAAAATTAATTAATTTTGTATTAATATATTAAAATATTTTAGATCAATGACAATTATAACAATTTTTATGAATATTATACTTTTTTAATAGTTTCATTAATATTTATTAAATTTGAAAGCCAAAAATAATAGAATAGAAAAATCATTCCGAAAGTTTCGAAGAATTTATAATTTAGAAGTAGCCGTTTTGACGTGAAATAATCAAAAATATGTATTTAACATTGTACGAATATGAAGAACTATTCATTAAACCGAGCACAAACGTAGTCTGTAATTGTTCGAATCACCACCCGATGCCCAATACAAAAACCGAAAAAACTTGGAAACCAGTTAAAGAAATTTTACAATTTATGTGTAATGTAAAAAAAAATATAAAAAAAAACAACGCATGTATCGAGGAGTTATAAATATTAACAAGTATCGAATTGTTGAGTAGGTAATAAAAAAAAAAGAAATAATAAAAACTAAACAAAAAATATTAAAAAAAACGCTAATGCGACTTATATGTCGGTAGGCTATTGTCGAAGAAAGTATAAAAAACAAATCGAGGCGTGTTCCGCCTACTTCTTTACAATGATGCTTAAACGTTGTAGTGCCTACAATCGAGCGAGCGTTGCACAAAGATACATAATATGTATAATTTCGATTGGAGCGTTCTTTCATTTTTCTATAAATAATAATTGTTCCAATAGAAACATATAATAAGTTCTTTGTTTTTCAATTTGAAACAGGTTGAGTATTTTTTTAACCCGTATGAGTTTCATCGAACGTTGTTGTATGATATATTTGTCGGAAGGGAAAATAAAAATTATTTTAGGAAAAATAAACGAAAAATTACACAATTCTTTTCGTTTTTGTTTTCAATTTATTTTTATACAATCGTGATTTTTTTTGCATTGTTTCTGTATGTTTCTATAATTTTTTTCTTCGCCTTCTTGTTTTGTTGTAAAAACTAAATAATATTATAAAATCATCTTGCAATATTAAATTTTAAATTCTAACGTTATTAAATTAACAATGAAAAGTCATTATTATATTAATGAAACTATTATATTTGAGTAATTCTACGTACAGTCGAATTGTTTCGTTAAGTTTTAAATTTATTTTAACAAACTGGAAGAACAAATATTGAAATTTTTTTAAATATTATAGATTTAGTTATTTTTTCTCGTATTATTTCATATTAATGAGAATCCTTGAACTGGTCATCGTCACAATTTGTTTCGTTTGTTTAAATGTATAGTGAAAAGACTGCTTCGAGCAGCCTGAAAAGCTGTTCGTTAGTCTCTATGAGCACGTAAAAAATGTTGAGAAAGCAGCCAACGTTGAGTTTTTTCCAAAAAATTTGCGTTGATCATCGAAGTATCCAGCTTCACATTTTTTTCAGCAATTCTACGTGTCGACACACATACGTACTTTTTATTATATTTTTCTGGCTACGAGAACTTCGTCAATAATGATGAAATATTTATATATACTAAGAGATGGAAAGTCTTCGATATACAAGTATATTTATATACGTACATACCATATAAAATTTCTTTTTATTGATTTATTATACCTTTTTTTTAATCAGTCATTCTGCTCGCTATCTTTTTTTCGTTTATCATTCTTTCAAAATTTACTTTTTTCATATAATCTTCAGTTGCACTTGAAGTATAATTAATCAATAACAAATTGTGTGTATTGCAAAAATCTCATCGATGGTAGCTGAATCTTTTTTTCTTATTTGCAACAATGCTGACCGACAAAGTCTCATAAATCGTGCGTTACAATTTTACGTTAAAATTTAAACCATTTTGTTATATTTTTATCTTTTTTTATAATTAATATATTGAATATATTATTTGCATAGTAATAAATTTGTTTCAAATGTTTACAAGATTATAAAATAAATCAGAATTATTGGAGACTCGGTGTCATTAATACTTTGTTTTAACATTCATTGCAAATAATTCTTTTATTTATTTATTTTTTTCTTTTTTCTGTCAACAAGGTATACGACCTAAATTAAGTCGAAGTCACAAAATTTACCCGAGCTCTTTATGGCCATTGCTAAAATCAAAAAATTGTTATTCAACTTTCGTTATTTTGTTTTTATCTTTAGTTTTTACACGCATTTTATGTGTACCTATTCGAGTTAAAAAAATATAACAATTTTTTGATAAACAAATAAAGCTTTAGCTCCGATCATTTAATTTCGAAGGTGCATTATAGTAAAAAATTAGAAGCTACCTTCCTTTCTTCAATAATTATATAATAATAATAATCTTTAGTAATCTAACGTTATATATAAAATTAAACATATCATTAGAGGCTTCTCACGAAATCGACAGTTAGGAATTAGTAACAAAATCTTAATGACACTCAGTAATTGTTGCGACGTGGTGTGTTTGTGTTTGTTTGTTTGTGTGTCAGTGTTTGGATGAGTGTTATAATCGAGCCGTTTGCGGTTCTATACATAATTACGACTTCTTTCACTTTTTCTTCCATATATAAATACAATAATCTCGCATAATCGTTTGTTTAAAGAGGGTTTCTAATCCACAAAAAAATCAAAAAGAAAAGATATAGAATCAACATAAGTAAGTAGAGAAAAAATAGTACGGTTACATAATGATAATAATAATTACGAGATAATTAAACACCACGGCCCATAGAGACGCAAACTCATGTTTTTGAACCCCTCTGCACACATCTTACTACCGTCGATACATACCAAATATATATCGGTTCGCGTCCTTCACGCGTGACTATATACATGCTAGACATACTTACATAGGTACATACATTAGTTTTTTTCCTCGTTCGATCCGTATATTTTTTTTTTTTGTTTCTTTTATTATAAGTTTTTCTTAAGAAAAACGGGGCTGCGAAAGCGCTATATTCATCGATCAAGTCATTTCACATAAGTATTCATTTTTCAAACGCAATTTCGTACACGTCATTCAAAATAATTTGTGAACGAATAATTTTGTTCAAACAACAATTATATTTTTTGATAACAATCACTTCCTCGTATATAAATAAAAAATTAAGGTTTAATTAGTCAAAACAGATTCTAAGTATTTTCGCACCCCCTTAACAAAGGCCAAAAATTATAAACTTTTTGCCCAACATTATCTTCAATTTTGTCACTACGACATGAAAGTCATCACAAGTGGATACGACACGATCCTAGTGCTCATTAATCGTACAGCTCTCATTGAATAAAAAAAAGGATAAAAAATCTTTATAATAGCGCGATTTGGCCGACTAAAAATGTTGAAAGGCCCGTATGAACAGTTTATTAGTTAAATGCATATATTAGCACGCGATATTTATAGTGATAATCACTATTAAAAGTTTCAAAGGGCACTCTTTACTTTTTCCTTTTTTTTCTCAAAGCTACGAGCTGCGGATCGAAAAAAACTTAAGACTACACATATTTTATGTAGCTTCGTACAATGAAGAAATTAATGAGTTACATTCTATGTTTTCATAATCGCTATTAGCGACGCATGTCTCTCGTCGTTTTATAGATATCGTAATTTGAACACTGCGGTCAGCGATAATTCTTAAATACAATGAACAGAGGATACTATAGATCATGAAATCGATCGGAGTGATAAAAAAGTATAAATGAAATCAAAAGAAAGATGCACGAGGAAACAAAGACACAGTAAAGGATGTGCAAAAAGACATAAAACATTTTTTTAACGATGCCTTTCTCAAGTTCCTTTGTGTCCTCGTTAAGCGTTGCTAAAGTGACGGAGAGAGTCTGCTCGCGGTTGCGATATTACAATCGAGAAAACGCCTTCCTTCCCTACTAAAAGTTTTTTATTACGTTACTCTGCGAAAGTACGAAAAAGGCCATCGATGCAATGCGCATCTATAAATCGCTCAGGGACGCTCTCTTCGATGTTTTGCAGTGGATTCTTTAATTTGGCTCTGACGAATTTGTATTGAAAAACGCCAATAAAATGGCGTACAATATGCGTTAATATAAATGTATGGTCTTTAAAATATGAATCGTTAAATAAAGTAATAATTATTACTTTATATTATACTACGCCGTTTTGTATTTTATTACAAAATGTATTAACGTATACAAAATTTCATGCGCATCGCGTATCTTATTTATTTATCAATTTGACGTAGCTGTGCAAATATTAACTATTTGAAAGTATTTCTTATTTAATAGATATTAAAGACATCTATGTATTAAATCTATTAATACACTCGTACTTTGAAAACTAAACTTTATAAGCATCTATTTCTAGAAGTAAATTTTGAAATCAACTTAAAAACGTATTGCTAAAAATTGTTAGTACTCAAAAATAATTGTAGAGAATGTTCATTCATCCTCGATAAAAATAAAAATAACGTTTTACTTCAACAATCATAAATACAAACGCCAGAACCAAATGAAAGCGTAGAATGTCCACGTCATTACATGGATAGAACCGCCCACATCCGCCGTATAAATCTACACTGTATTATTGCGAATCGTAGTCATATCATCGTATAGTTTTTATTATAAAAAAAGTGTCTGGTTGGAAGCAAGAAAGTAAGGGGCTAATGACAATAATTACCTACTAATCAATCGTACTCAGTAAATCGATCTGTAGAACGTCTTATGAAAAAAGTAGTGTGTGGGTGGTCATGCGCGCGAGCTCGGCAATGTTTGTAAGTTACTTTGAACTATTTTATCTTTTTCTTTTTCGTATGGACAAGAAAAAAGTCAAAAAGAGCCGCTGGGAAGAGTGACTGTATGTGTGTTTATCGCGCAGGGTTGGCCTCAGTGAAGTGGAGCTCAAAGGCCGCTCTATACGAGTCAGTGTCGAGACCATGACGGCGTAAGTGAGCATTAAGGTTCTCAACCTCAAGGAATTCACAGGGCGCGACGACCGGTGCAATTGCGCCCATCGAGTCAGCGACCGTGCGTAAAAATTTCGGCCACTGTTCGACGAACGCTTCGTTCGCCACGTCGTACGATGACAGTTCGTCTGCGTGTTTCAACATCAGAGACAACACTGAAATGCCGAACTGGAAAAAAAAAAATTATGAATAGAATTAAAGATGATGTTTATTACAATTTTAATTAAACATTTTATTAAGACTTTAAAAAGAATTTTATAGTTCTTATTACTTAGAGGAATAGTTTTTTTTATTTATGATACGTTAGGAAAATATTTATTTAAATTGTAATGGAATCAAAATATAAATGAAATAAAATATATTTACCTTATTTGTAAGAGCAAATGTAAGACTGTTGTTTTTAGATGGCTGATTAGCGGTCTCCGTAAATTCTTTCGCAAAGTTCAACAGCAGCAATACACTTATGCGATTTTCTTCCACCCATTTATGAAATTCGATATAAAAATTAATTAATAAATGAGAATCTCTTCTACCAATGATTGCTAAGCCTTTAATTACTGCAGCCCACAATTTAGCGAGTTTGATTTCGTTTTCTTTGACATCAATGCAAGGTAGAAAACGAATAAATAACGTCTATAAAAAGATAACATTATAGATCAAGTATTTATAATAATAAAATTTCATGGACATATTAATTTTAGTGATCTTACTTTGCCTTTACGAATACTAAGAAAACTTGCAAGCTTATCTTCTTGCGCTAACTGTAAAAGAGGCGTCATTATTGATAAAATCAGTTCCTCCTTTTCTTTTACTGGATCTTTACGCTCAGGTTCTGGAATTGGCTCGCCACTTTCTTGGTGCTGCTGCTGTTGCTGTTCTCTTTGTTGTTGCTCCCGTTGCTGATCAGCTATTATGGCTAAGGGATTACTCTTGTCTTCGAGTTTTAATAACAGCATGTACAGCTAAATAAAAAATATTTTTTAATAAGTCATCGGTGAATAGTCAAAATAATTATGTCTATTAGTCGTTTTAAAGATGATGTAATAGTATGAAATATTGCAAGTTTTTATTTTTTATTTTTCATGCTAATTTAATAAAGCACCTAACAAGTAGCATATCATAATATTAATAATCAAGTATCATTTGTTGTAATAATGAGTAAATTAACATAAATACCCTCTCAATTTCCAAAAGTAGTTGTCTAGTTTTCTTTGTGTCCTTTTGCTGAACTGGAGTTTGCTGTGGATCACTATTAGGAACAACATCCATATCGATAATTTTCCTTGGTGCAGTAACACTACTGTATTGTAATTTTCCCAAAGAATTTTCAAATTGCATTGGTGTATTGGCAGGTTTGGTAGTAAACGTATGTTGGGGCTGTTCTCTGTCCCTACAAAAATTAGGAGAATAAAATAAACTTAAAATAAGGAATAAACAATAAACAAGCCGCGCTGTTAATTTGATTTCTTTTTCTTATTAATATTTTATAAAATATTTGCAAAGCTAGAGTTAGTTATGCAAATATTTTACTCGTATTTATTATACATTATAATAAGCCTTTTTTCAAGTCTAAGTTAAACTGGAAGAATAAATTAATTGTTAATTTATAAACTTTGCTTAATTAAACATTTGCCCTGTTTAGCCATGAAAATGATCGTTTATATTAATTTAAACCATCGAAAATTTTGTTAAACAAATTAAACTCTGAACATTTTTTCTCATAGAACTTTTACTATTTTGCAAACAAATTATATTTTGTTCATTTTTATTTACGTTTATACACTAAAGTATTAATGTATCTCATGTTAATAATGTAGCACACCTAAATTACTACTTGACTTTTTCAAATAACAATGCATGCAATAAAAAGATTATTTAAAGAGAAAAGTTAAATTACCTTGAGTCTCTATTATTGTTGTTATTGTTACCCTTCCCATTTGGCTTTTTAAGATTTTGAGTCTTATTTCGATTCTTATTTTCGTTCTTCTTATTTAACCTATCACTAAACACTGTAAAATAAAAGTCATCAATGTAGGGCTGATTTGTGTTGAGCTGCAGCAACTGTATGTTATTCAACCACTGCTTCTCCCTGTTATTCATCAGTCCAGCATACTCATCCTGCTCTCCAGATGGTCCAAAACCATTGCTCACCATATGGTTGTGATGATGGTTCATAAGGTGTGGATGCATTGGATGGTGCCCGTGGTGACCTTGATTATGAAACCTATTCAGGTGGTTTTGGTTTTGATGATAAAATTGGTTGTTTCTGAAGAAAGGTTGATGGTGATTATCTGGGCGATCATTATGATTGAACTGTTTGTTTTGGTTCCTCTGGTTTAGATGCAAGTTGTGCTGCATGGACTGGTGGTTATTTCCGTAAGGCGGCATTAGTGGATGATCTTGTCGCATGTACGGAAGAGGACCCATACCAGGATTAGGCGGATGCTGTATTAAAATAAATTATTTATAAATAACATTACTGTATTTTTTAAATATACAATTAAAAAAAAATTATAGTAATTTTTGGCGCTGTATTAGCATACGTAAAACAGTGCATGATATTCGGATTCTATCACAGGTGCAGTCAAATTGTGAATTGAATAAATGTATACAGAAGGTACAGGAGAGACTACACCCAGAAAGTGATCAACCCATAAACTTAATGAAATGCATGATGCTCGATAGATAGTAAAGGCTAAACAAGCATGTATTTTACTTTGGAGGAAACTTTAATAAGTATAAGTGGTACTTGTCGGAACAAGGTTGTTGGATTACATGGAAAATGTGTTTAAGTTCTATCAATCCATATATATTTTACTATAATAATATAAAGAAATAAAGGATGTTTATTTCTTTTATCAAATTTTATACAAATGAAAAAGCTTGGACAGAGTAGTTTTCTAGGTAATCCAATAATCCTAAAGTCTTATAACCTCAATAACTTAATATATAGACTATAAAATGTTCGTCTTGACAGAATGCTAGATGATCATGTACCAAGTATCATGTATTCCATTATGAATATAGGTTGGTTCAATCAATCTCTGATTGAAACTGTGAACCATATACCGTGCATTGTATAAGTTGTACATGAACAGGTTGATATACAAATACAGTGCTTAAATTTTTGTAATATTATAGATTGTCAATTACATTATATATTTCATAATATTTATCAAAGAAATATAATTGTTAATTGTAAATAATTTTCTTTATAATGTTAAAAAAATTATTTTATTATATAATAATAAGAAGTTTCAATAAAAATTAAAGTAAAAAAAAATAAACATTTAAAATAGTAATTTTAGATACAAGTGCAAGAAATTTGAATATGTCCAACAATATTTTTTGATACTGTTTTCATATCACTTTATCAAAAACTGTATTAAACTGTACTTTTTGTGATGTAAAAAATCTTATTTCTAAAAAATTTTTAATAAAAACTAAAGTTTTATATTCTTACAGGAAAATTGTTTAGTGGGAAATTGCCATGAATAGGTGGTTGTCTTTGATTCCCAGGGGGCATTAATAAAGATAATGGATATCTAAGAATGTTGCCAGGTTGATCTGAAACAAATTATTTAATAAAATAAATTTTATATTAATATTATTATTAATTTAAATTTTATACTGATTCTCTATTATACTTTATATCATTTCGTAAAATTATCTTAACATTAGTATTAACTAAAATTGAATGAAAGAAAATTATATTAAATTATTACTTACTTGGCATTGGTCGAACATTTTGAAGACCAAAATGTGGGTGTGCCAATCTAAGATTGGGGGGTATCACAAGTGGAAACTGATTATGTGGTGGACCAATACCATTAATCGGCTGTAATTTGTCAGCTGATGTTATCGAATTGAGAAACAAATTTCCTCCACTAGTGCTGGCCGGTGTTGGAGGTTGTACTGGCTGTTTAATGAGACCAGGAGGTGGTCGACTGGTAATAAGTCCCCTTTCCAATTCTTCTACAGTACATGCATTTTTAAGTGCCGTTGATAATGAAGGCTTTGGTCGAATTTGAGGTGGAGGAATAGGAAAATTTGTTGGACTATCCCATACACCAGGTCGGGGGATAGTAACTTCCTTTTCGTCAAGTACCAAATGCGAAAGACTGTTTTCTACATCTATTTCTGATTCACTCTGTATTAAGGTTAAAAGTTATTTCTTTATTCTTGTATTTACTAACTTGAAAATTTTATTATTGTTTACTAATTGTATTATATTTAAATTTAATGTAAATGTAATGATACACTTTTACAAACATATATTTGAATAAATTACAAATTCAGAATATTAAACAGAATCTCAAATCAAGGTGTGCTGATATAAAAAGGTTAAATAATAATAGAAATTATTAATAAAATAAATAAAACTTAATAATACAAGAAGTTATATTTTGGAAAATCTTAATTTAATTTTAATGCAGATTATTTTAAATATTTTATCATTAATATACAAAACATACCTTGCTTAGGTCATTCCGATGCCGAGGTCTACTAGATTCTGTGATTTGGGCTAGCTTCTCATGGTCTCGCTCCCAATCACCCGCAGTAGCCTCAGAGCCAAAGGTTTCATCGTTCAAAGCATCATAATTATTTTCTTCAAATTCCTCGTCATCCAAACAATCTAGTCCATCATCGTCCAAGGCAGCCTAAATCAAAAATAACAATAATTTTATTTAAATTTTCAATAAATCAATTCAAGGACACAACGTACATACTTTCCAAGCAATTTCAACCAACTTAAACTACTAAAAACGTTTACTGAATCTCAGTAACAAAAGTTTATCTACTTCCTAGATAAAAAAAGCTACGCTCTCTACAGAAAAGACAATCTGTAAGCACTATGATATGGAAATCATAGGAAACGAGCAACAAGAGGAAATTCCTGAAACTACACTCATCCGGGAGCTATCAACTCTCTGGCCTGCAGAAACGTTCTGGGGTAACACACGTCCTCGTCATTGCTCGACAATGGCACAAGTCCCCTAAAGAGGTTTGTAAACATTCGCTGTACTATCGCTGCCCGAGACGTAAACATCGTGCGAGAGCGAGGCTCGAGTGCTCGGCTCATTAATAAACAAAAATCGGCCTCGAGCCGAGGAAGGTAAAAGTTCTAGAAGGCGAAAACCGCTGATTCTCGAGTTATTATGTTCCGAGAAACTCGCTCGCTAGCCAAAGAGAGAGAGAGACGAAGAGAGTGAGCGATAAAGGGGCGAGAGGAGCTAAGAGGGGCAGTGTTTCTCCTGCTTTTCTAGACTCCTGTAATCCAGCTTGGTACATTCGGGTGTATTATTATGAAAAAAGAAACCCGAAAATAACGAAATTTGACGTTCAGATTGAAATTGAGGATGCAGGACTAGCTTTACGTAAACCAAGACGCAGGCTATTTTCGCGAGCGGTGGCCGCGCGAGCGTAAACGGGTCGAGCCAGCGTGCAACTATAACGCAGCTGCGGAGCGAAAAAAGAAAAGCAACAGACGCGCGACAAAGCCAAAAACGAAAAACGCGTTTAAAAAGCAACAACCACAAATCTACCGGAATCCCAGAAAAGCAAGCGAAAGGCGGAAAGAGCGCGGCGGTTAGTCTCGCTGACCGGAAGATAAGGCAGCTCGTCGCCGGCGGTCAGAGAGAGAGAGAGCGAGTGTCTCAACTCCCCGGGGTGAGTTAGATCTTTGCTGGGCTCGTTTATTCGAGTCCCGGGGTCCTACTTACGCCAAGGCTCGTATCGAATCCGAAGAAGTCGTCTGCCATTTGTCGTGCTTGCATTCACAAAATGTCATGTTCCGCGCGGAGTCGAGGGCCGCACACAAACGTCAAGCGCCTCGATGGAAGCGATCAGCTGTCATGGCGGCACCACTGACCACGATCACGTACACTACTTCCACGGCGCGCAACAGAGCTATATAGGAGAGAGCCAGGCAGAGCGAGAGAGAACGAGCTAAACGCTCAAGCCGGAGTTGGGATTTACGTTGGATGCTGATGCTGATGCTGGCGCCCTCCTTGCCAAGTTGTGCTCTCTCAGGGGCTATATATTGAGGTTAAGTTTATTCTACGAGGTTTTAAAGCTGCTTTTACACTGGGCGGTTTGGTGCGTGATGTAGATCGTTTGGATTTTCGAGTTCTCGATCTTTTTTTTTGGGAGGGAAAAGTACGGGCATTGATTGCAGCTGATTGCAGCTGTTTTCGAAAGATTCGTTTTTATTTAAGTTGAGATTCTTTTAATGTAAAGTATTTGGGATCGAGTTACTTTATATGTCAAAAGCTTGATAAACATTTTTTTCTTTTAAAATATATTTTTATTTTAAAATATTGAAAATGCTATAATAATATTAATGATATAATTTAAGAATCAAGACTATTTTTAATTTAAATTTAATATAAGGCTCCAACATTTTATTTTTTAAATTGTTTTAAAAATGAAAACATTTTTCAAATTTCAACGCAAATAAACTCTATTTGTAGCTTTAATTTTCAGAATTTTACTTCATTTTGAAATTCGATCTGCGTAAAAAAAATCGCAACTTCATGAACGATCTCGCATCTTCTCGATGGTACGACGACAGTAGGACGATAAGCATACGTATAATGCCTATATACCTATACACTCTCGATTCTGCGCACCTTGCTCCGATTTGAATCGTTCGAAAATTAATCGAAATTGTCCAACTCGAAGTCCTCCAAGTTCCCCCTAAGGGAACTTGTCGTCGCAAGACGAATTCGTGCAAAAGTGTTTTTTATTTCAGCATGAGAACATTGCTGTCTAAGTGTGAGTGACTTTTTTAATCAATAATTTTATTGTCGTATATCTGCTCGTAAAATTTTTTAATTACGATAGACTTTTTACTGCTGAAATCGCGAGTTTATGAAGCTAACCTATACGAACTTTTAATTTTCAGATGTTTTGTATACGTAATATTCAGAAAACTTGCATCTCAAGTCCTGTCAGAATTATCTCAAAAGCCAATTACTCAAGACGCAGCGATCGAAACACGAGTTCCTATAAAGTCGTGCAATCGAACGACAATGCCCTCGATGGTTAGTTCTAATTCATTTATTTTTTCTTTTATCAAGGCTGAATTTTTCTTAATTGCTTGCCATCAAAAATGCAAGTTGTTGTTTGTTTATACGCGCGATATTGCGTCTCGCAGTTGACTGTTAAAAATAAACATTATACATTGGGCAATAGGTCAATCAGATATATAAGTAGTGTGTTTAGCTATCTATGCATATATATTTAAAAAATAACACTTGTAATCTTAATTAGACATAGCATTTTGTTTTTGTAAAAATATGCAAAAGTTCAATTGTTCTTACCTTTTATGTAAACATTATCAGAATTATAATAATCAGAAGTATTTCATATTATTTTTAACTTTTTTTCTAATATCGTTAAGAATTAGATATATATAATAAATAGATATATATTTTTGAATAAGATATATATTCCTTGTGTAAGTTATTCTTTTAAAAAATGTTACAACTGTTGTATGTTATTAATAGTATATTAATTTATTTAAATTTTTTATTTATGGTCATAGATCTTGACAACACTGTGTTTGGAGTTAATCCAAACTGGGAATTGTTAACGCCACGAGGCTTTCGCTTCTACCTTCCTGGTAGTATAGGTCCAGGATGGCTAGATGCATCAACGACTGCCCAAGTAGAAGTTCATTCAGTAATTGTGCCAAATGAATTGGAGGATCTGGACATAGAGAATAATTTAAAAAAAAATAACAAAAAACTAGGCAAAACTGATGAAATTTTCTCAGTTTTGCATTGTACAGCTCAAGAATGTCCAACATTATTGAGGAAAGGAATTTTAGAGCTCTTCCCTAGTTGCCTAGAAGTAACTTCACCACAACTTACAATAGTTACCATTAGTCAAAAAACAAATAACAAAAAATCAAGATGGAGTAAAGAAATTGAAACAGAAAAGTTAGCTCAATATGTAAGTAAATTTTTGAATTTTTAGACACATTTTAAACAAAATTTTTAAATAATGTTTATATCCTTAAAGTTGCAATAAAGTAAATTTTTAATCGTATATAATTTTATTTCTCAGTTTGTTCTTGCTGCATCAGACATATGTCAGAAATTAAAAATGTGTGGTTACTGGGCAGACTTTATAAATCCTTTTAGTGGTCAGCCATATTTGAATGCTCATAAAAATGCTGTGCTTTACAAAACAGATGAACGTTTCCGATGTGTAGGATTCAAAGTGGAACAAAAGAAAAATTGTAAAGTCATAACATTCGATAATAATTCAAAAAATTTTATTGGTAAGTAATAATTCATTGTTACATCAGTCATTCATAGATTAATATTTACAATCATAAATAAAAAAATGATTTATTTTAGGAAACCTTTACACAACTGCCCCGTCAAGCACAGACTTTTTAAAAGAAATAATGAATGACATAAATTATAAATCTCTGTGAAGTTGTATTTGTTTGAACTATAGTTATCAATTTAATTTACCTGCCATTTAATGGCAACACATGTAAATCAGTGATATTGAAAGCAAATGTATAAGTGAGACAAAGATACTGCAAATGATAAATATTACGTCATTTTAAAGAAGTAATTTTTAGTAAATTATTGTTTAATGTATAACTTTGAAATGACTGTTAAATCAAAACCTGTTTAACAAAAAAATTATTAAGTCTTCAATTTTTAATGGCATTATCATGTGCATAGAATTGTACAGTAGATATCTACAGAAAAAGTTAAAATAACATATTGTGTAAAAATATGGGTTCCTCAATAGTGTAAAAAGTCAAAGTAATCGATAATAAATGAAGAAGATCGTTAATGTTTTTATTAATCTAGAACTTTATTTATGTACACATTTCTTATTTTATTCTATATATTGCATGTATATATATTTCTTATTAAGAATATTTGCAATATTTTATTGAAATAAGTAAAATAAATTATTTTAATCTAAGATACAAGATTAATGTTGTGAAATAGGTAAAAATAAAAATAAGAGAATTATTGAACTCGGTGTGAAATATGCAAAATAATAAAAAGGAAAAGGCGAAGCTTTACGTCGTGAAACGTGGAATTTCATTCGTGTCGTACATGGTAATATATCATTGAGCGGAACGCTACCTAAAAATTTTACACCAACGTTCCCTTTTTCTGGTCATAACTCTATCGTATAGTTTCCGTAAAGTGCGAGATTTTAGAGATTTTAAAAAAAATTTTTATTTTTCATATTATTGTAGTAGAGAATATTTAT
>JAPYZB010002723.1:0-12653 GCA_030522745.1 Eupelmus kiefferi
AGTTTAATAAAAGTTTTACGTTAAATAAACTACGTAATTTATGCAGTAGTAGAGGGGTACCTGTGCAAAATTTACACTAAATCGATATTAAATTCTGGTAGATATAGCAGCAGTTGCCTACTTAAATCCATTTTTTCATTTAATTTTAATTTTCAAATATATCTTCTACTTATGTATTCTAAGAGAAAAATTTTTGGAAAAATTATAACATTGGACAGACTTAGAAAATCTAAAAAATCACTATATTTTGACTACATGAATAGAAATATTTTCAATAAAGTTCAGTCATTTTTTAGATTTTCTTAATCTGTCTTTAGTGCATCCTGCTCTGAGTAATCCGAATAAAAATAACAAAGTTCTCAATATTTCAGAACACGTTACAAAATGTTATGCGAGCTGAAAAAAGCCGAAAAATCTAAAGTATAAATTAGTCAAGCGAGCGAAAAACTTTGCATACATATTCTCGCATTTTATATACAAAAACTATTTAAAATATAAAAAATATACATATACTATATCATACCCCGTTCCCTCCATCAAACCACAACTCATAACCACCCAACAACTCCTCCAAACCCGCACAACCCAAACCCAATCCCGCAATTAATCAATCCACCTCCCGTCATCGAACTGCACTTCTCTCCAATGCCAAAAAGAAAAAAAGCATCAAACCAACCCTCACCAACTCGAAGCAGCAGTCGACAAATTAGACAGGCCTCCTCCTACCGTTCGCGAAAAATGAAAAAGCCAAGTATATATACTCAGCTTGCGCGATGCTCGGATGCTCAGACGGCTCTAAATCTCGCGGGTATAGCAGAAGAGAGAGAGAGAGTCGCTCTTTTCGTTTCTTTTTTTTCGGCTTTGCGCAAGGTTACGCACGTGTGGACACGCGCGAGGAAGAGGCTTTACGGTTAGAGGAGCCAGGAGACGAAGGCAGCTCCCCCGTTTAATTACCCGCTGGTTTATGGCCCGAAGACGCTGACACCACACGAAGCTGCGGCTCGCGCCAGCGAGTATTGAAGGTTTGATGATGGATTTTAGGTTATGTGGGTAGAAGGTACCCTCTAAAGTAGCCTTTACCCTTGATTGAGGTTAAGTGTGCGTATGATATGTTTCCGAGAGTTTTTGATCAAAGTAACCTAGTGTATATATATGAGTAGGTTAAATTTAAATTTGTTGCAAGAACTAGTTGCTTAGTAGTATTTCAAAAATATTGTAAAGCAACTTTTGATACATGTTTCATAATTTTTAACCACAAATATTATATTTATTAGTTAACAGCTTATTTCAGTACTAATAATCTTTTAAAAATATAAATCTTGAATTATGCAATAAAGTGCAACGCAATGAGGCCAATCAATCGAACAAACTTGGTCTAATCCAGCAAATTTTTGTTATTAATTCTTTGTGTTTGTTTCAGGGCTTTTTGAATGAGCTGCTGTACTATCATAATATACAGTACTTCAAAAAAAACTATCATTTTCCATGAAATTGAAATTATATTTCATTCATTTATATTTCATCATTTCTATCTTATAACGTGAAATCTAGTAACTCGAATTGCTCAGATGGGCTAGTGCTTTAAATAAAGTACAATTTATTATATCTTATAATTATATAATATAATTAAATCTTATAATAAAATATATAAATAGAGCATGCAGCAGAAATACATAATGCTTTTGCATAATAACAAGCCAAAATTTACAGCATTTCAACTCGCTGCCTATATTTGCTTACGTCTAAACCTTCATTAATATCTACTAAATTACCCCACAAATACACTATACACCAACATTCCTCCACCCCACAATCATCTCTATGAAATCATAACAATCTCCTATCTGCACCCACCTTCTCACTCTCAACCCCATCCCCCCACACTCCCCACACATCCCACCAAACCCCTCTTCTCAAACAAATCAACACCCCATCCCCTTCACCCATTCAATCATTCAAACCCCCTCCCACAAACCCACTCTCCCTCATCGCGAGAATCGTGTAAAGCAGATCGCGCGCGGCGACGTTAGAAGCAAGCCGCGCGCGGCGCTCATGCATATTATAACAGACGCGCTGGCAAGCCGAGTTCCAGAAACGACGGCGCGAGCTTCTTTACGGCCTGTTAAGTGGCGCGCGCGCGAGCTCCGCGGTTATCTGGACTCGCGAGCGCGTTTCTCTTGCATTTCGCGTGCTCGCTCGTTAAGTCGTATGGCTTAGAGGCTGAGACAAAGCGAGGGAGGTTTACGATTTTCGGAATTGTTTGAGCGTGTTTTTGTCGGGTTGATGATGGGTGAAGTGTTGATGCGATTTTATGATTTTATTTCTATATGCGCGGGGTTTCGGCGAAGAGGTTTCTTTGTAGGTAGTTTTTGTATAGTGGATGTGTAGTTTACGGATTCTAAATAGAGAGAGTTGAATAAGTCGCGTTTAAATTAAATATTTCAGTATAATCAAAAAGTAACAAACTGTTTTTATAATACACTGTTAAACTCTAAATAAAGTACCTTAATAATTCACCCAAAGACATTAACGCCGCCGCGACATAATCAAGCTAAAATTCCAACAACACCCCTTAATAATTAACAAGCCAATTAACCAATTACCGAATACTTGATAAACCGTCAGCCAGAATAGCATCTCCCCTTTTCCCATAAAAAATTCACGAATAAACACGAAAAAAAATCCCAAACGCTCCAAATATAACCCAACACAACCACCTATATACACAACTCTCGGAGCCGGCAAGTCTCGCTTTCTGCAATATGAATCGCGGGGTTCATTGACAAATGCGCCGGCGAGCTTGAGCTAAGCGCGATATATGTTACACTGTTATATCGATTATCTTTATACATTTATGTAAGCTCCATCCGCTGCTCTTCCTTCGTGAATTATTTCGCTGGCGCGCGATTTGCGCTCTATCTCCCCTCGCAAGAAGAAGCTTTAACACGCGGTGATTTGAATTTATAAGTGAATTTTTTAGTTTAGTTTTTTGGGGATTTTTAATGGATGCAGACTTGTCTGTGGTCGAGAGGTGCGAGATTGATTTTATATTTAAGGTTTCATTGATAATTCTTGGTTAATCACGGTTATTGAATCATATGTAGCATGATAAATTCAGGATGCTATATGTGATATAAAGCGTTAATTTTATTAGGCCACTTTTTTAATCCGCAACTGGATTTAAATTTATAAATATTACACGAGCGTATAAAACAAAAAGTGATATCTCACAGCGCCTCGGCTTATTCTAGAGAAAATTATTCAATTATAGCCCGGCTACTACAGAAAAACGATTCGATTATAACACACTCGCCGTAAGAAGCCCATTTATTTCCAACCAGCAGCCAATAAAAATCCCCGCCACTATTAAAAAAACCTTCTTTACTTAGCCCACACCTGAACTCTCACCGCCTCTATAATAAAACCTCGTCGCAAAACCAATCCCAAGAAAGCCGCTACATAAAAGCTCGGCTTGATCGGCCGAAATCGATGCGCGCGCACGCAATTACCCAGCGTGCAACATAGTTTATAAGACGTATTTTTAGCGTGGCTCTAGAGCTGCGTCCGCAGGACTGGGGGGCTTGCTGGTTGCGATATTTATCGCGAGGCTCGCGAGACATCTCAATTGCCCAATGAAGATTCCTGGCAGGCTGCCTTCTTCTAGGCGACGTCGTCCGTTTAACTTTAGACGAGGAGAGAGTCGTGCGTTAGGGCCCAATTAAAACAAGCGGCGAGCTGGCTCTAACGAGCCGAGAGGGAGAGAGCGGGCTCTATTATCGTTAATGCGAAGTAGACAAAGGAGGTGAGGTTGTGGTGGTTGTTTTGGGGATGGTTTGGGGATTGGGTTGGATTTTTTGGGTTCTGGGTGGAGGTTTGATGCTGGAGAAATTGGTTCGGGTGAGGAAAGTTATGAGGGTTACGTGATTTTATTGTAGCGCAGTATTTTGTTGGATTGTTTCAAATCTTTTGTGACCTGAGATTGTATACTAGAATGACCTATTTTTTGTTTTTTTCTTTAGTTTTTAAATTTTATTTTATTTGTTTTACATACCAAACTTTGTTAAAACTTTTGTAATTTTTACTGAACATTTTTTCTTTATGTTAGAAGCTAGTTAAGGCCTTGTAGCTTTATAATAAAATTCCAAGTATTAGATCTAATTCTTAAATTTCTATTCCAGAAACTATTTATCTATCTAAAAGTTTTTATAAAGATCTTGAATCAGTGAATTTTAATTGAAACAAGCTATATTGTATTTAACAACTTTATTATGAACCTGATTCAATAATATGAATTTCATTTGTGTTGTTATTGTATTAAGATTTACAAAATTCAATTTTAAATAATAAATAAGAACTCAAAACACAGCAATTCTATAAATCGCAACACCTTCGATTTTATTATAGAAATAGAGTACACGTTTATAATTAAATCTAAAATAAGAAAACGTGCCAAGTTAAAAGGAAAAATAAGACGGATGAGCGCCAATTATCTTTCAGCCGCGGCGAGACTTAGTTTTAATCGTGCTAAGTCTTCCAATTAAATCCCGTGATCGATCGTTCATTATGTAGAAAAGCCTTCTTTAGACACGCCGAAGATAATCGGGAGACAGAACTATAAGTTGATTAAACCGCCATCCTACCTGCTGTTGTCGGTTTATATATATATACGCAAAGCTGCGCGCAAATTAAACGTGAAATCGGAAATTCAATAAAACCTCGTCAGCGCAACGCTTATAGATTTCGAGTTATTAATTTTGATTGAAAAGTAGCGGATTTTCAAACAATGGACAGGTTATAACAGAGTCGATGATTTAATAAGCTTTCGATATTGCGCGTTTTCATATTGTTATATAATTAAGGTCTGAATTATTAAAAATCGAAATATCGTATCTCGAACATCCGCAGTTTAATAACCAATTTTATCTAATTTAATAATTTTTTATTACTTTAGCCAATTTAAAGAAAATTAACGTAATCCCATCATGGGAGATTGAATTAAGAAAAGGAAGTCGGTTTGAATATTTTATTTTCCATTTTTTTCTGTACATTAAATTAATCATCGAAATACTTCGGAAAATGATTGAAATGAAATGTATAAACTTGCTACTGAATAATGCTTCCTACTAAATTAGCTTTTAGTTTAATTGACTTTAAAAACGGTCGAGATTGATAATACAGCTGTCATTTTATATTATCAGTATTGTATTACATTGTATGATGAAAATGCATTATTTAATATTAGATGCTAAAAAACTTTAACAAAATATTTCAACTAAATATAAATAATGAACTCTCCATATAACTTTCTTGTGTTAAAAATATTTATATTGTATGTATAAGATAATTTACATTTCTTACGTTTCCATAGATGCTTTACGTTCATTAAAAAATTATGGATCATTGAAGATAAGACATACATTCTTTACAGTCTGCACTCATTTTTCAACATTCCTCGGCAAATTCTCCGTAAAGATTTCTCTAGATAAAATTAAGAATCAACTCAACCCATAAACCGAATTACATCGTCTAAAAGAATAATCGTAAATTTGCTGAATCGAGCGGAAACATCAAAATTACCAAGTCTGCAGAATAATCGATCATCAGTTTCAAATTAGTATCAGCCATAACTCGACTATAACACAAAATCATATTCCGAATAAACTTTTTTCCATACATAAATAATCCTCCTAAAACTTTCAAAAGCCGCTAATTTATTTATCTTTATCCGCGCTAGCCCGATAAAATCCCAGCCAGCAGCTCCATTCACGCTCTTATATTATTGGATTCATTAATGCTGCATTTTTAACAGAAACGCGAGCCTGAATAAACCAAAAGCTTCGTCACGCTTTGTTTCTAAAGCTTTTTTCAATCAGCGCGCACACGGGTAATGTCATCAATAATGCAAACGACGTATGAAAAGGTCTTTTGAAAAAAAAAAAAACGAGAGATTCTTTTTCGCCGGGGCGTCGCCGGCCGCAGTTCATAAAAGTATCGAAGAGTGACGTTTTGACACGCCGGAAAAAAGCGCATATTTGGGTACGTATATATACAAAGGCTCGTTAACGCTCGAAAGCTTGTCTGCTTGGCTCGCGGCATTAATTAAGCGTATTATGGAGTAATTTGATGCCGCGCGTCGTTTTAAAATATTCAAATTTTTTATATTTTTGGAGCGTGCATGAAAAATTACGAATAATGAGCGGCTGTTATTTGATGTCAGTTTTGGCCGGAAAAAAGTCATAAATAGTTTGTGATGGGATAAAATTAATGTCACCGTTATATCGATGTTCTTATTTGTATAAAGAGACATTGTTTAAGTCTTTGTTTTTAGTTTATTTTTAGGTATAACGTTTAAAACTTAAAAAATGATAAATTTTATTAGAAATATATATTATACTGTCATCAAAAAGCATCTGAATATGTTTATAATAAATAATTTTTAAAGTTATAACCAATTTATTTTTAATGAAATTCTTATTTTAGCAATAATTATTTTTTAAATATAATTAGAAATATATTTAAAATATATTTTATAATTGAAAAGTCATTATTGGTTTTACAATTTGTAAGTAAAAATATGAATGAATTAAAGAATGATCAGACATACTTAATGCATCAAGTTAAGTCAATAAGATAAAATTAAATTAAAAATTGAGAATTACAGATGGTCGTTATAAATTTTTAAAATTTATAAGTTTCTTATCTCAAGTATAGATGACCTATATAAAAACATGAATAATATTTGTAATATCAATTTTAAGAAAATTATCTTATAAAAACTTAAAAATTATTCAGAATAACAGTCATTTTTTCAAATCTTTTCTCTTATATAATAAAATCTTGTTAATAATCTATAGTATATTTTCCAGAAATAAATAAGGGAGAGAAGATCTGATTGATCATAAAGTTGCAAGTATATAAATTCAATTTAATGTGCATAGATTTTAGATAAGTTTATTTTTAGGTGTGCTAAAAGTAACATTTATTTTATTTTTTTGTTTTATAATCAAGCCAGGCATGATTATTCACTTAACTAAATAAATAAAGCGATTCTCTATACAGAGGATTATCGATGCTAACTATTGGCGATTTATTCGATAATTTTATTATGACTAAAGCATTTTATAGCATAAAAAAAACTATTCTTATTATCTTGGAACAATTTTACACTCAATTTTTATTAAACAATATATATTTTCTTTTTTACTTATTTGGTAGTTTATTTTAACGAGAGACACTTAATAAAATTCATCGAATTATTTAATACTAAATTAGTTAAAGTGTTATTAGGAAACTTAAATTGTGCTTGTAAAGTGCGGTGTATGTGACGTGAGGTACATATGTGAAGTGAAAGATGCAAATTGCTGAGAAATTCCAGATGGATAATCGATCATTTTCGACATCTCCTCGGAAACGTACCTTTTTCTTTACAACTATTGATTTAATTATTTAATCTTTAGAGGACCGGAAAGCCAGTATATTGGCTCAACCTATATGTTCGGCACTTTACCCATGATGAATCCATGATAACGGATACCTTTTCCATGGGTTTTCTATGGGGGATAGAGCAGCTCAAATCTAAATACACAGGAAAATATAAAAAAATTTACTACGCTTTATAGAAAATTTTATTAGACGAATAGAAAAATTTTCTACACTTTTTGGAAACTATCCTGCAGAGTAATTTTTTAATTTTCTTAAACTAAGACAGCATTACTATCCAGTATTTTTTCATTTTTTCAAACATTTTTTTCGGTGTAGTTAAACAATTGGATTTGAGAGCTAAAAAATAAAATAAATAAATAAATCAAATAAGTTTACAATTTTTTCACTTTCCTAACAAAGTTCGACGTATCATCGGGGATTTACGCACCAGTGTTTTATTGTTACGTTACTTAAATTCTTCAAGAAAAAACATATACCATTTTTTATACATAGAATATTGTGATAAAAATTACAAAAAATTATAAATGACATTATTCTCAATCTTCTCTAATTTAAAATGCAATATATTTGTATAACTGTTAAATAACAGAGTAAAAAATTATATACAAAACATAAATAAGTTTTATTTGCATCGGTTTATTACTAAACACTTTTAAATCAACGATCCAAGAACACCACTCTCAACGTCTCAACCCATCAAAACTCACCACCTCAATCACCAAAAATCAAACCCGCACACCTCCGACTCCTATCTCCCCTCCCACCCATCACCCAATTACCACCCCCTAAACCCTCCCCAGGTCCTCAACCCCTAACCGACCCCAATCAGCCCCTTAACCACTCCACCAACTCCCCCGAAAAAAGCGCAGCTAGCCACCTCCCAAAAAAAAACCGGACAGAGCTCCGAAACAAGGCAGAAACGTCCGCTAATGCGTCTTGGGCGCGCGTCGCCGCTTCCATTGTACCTAATTGCAGCCGAGCGAGCATCGACAATATCGCGCGCGCACGCGGGGGGTCGATCTCTTTCCCCTCGCTCTCGCGACCAAGATGGCGATTTCGCGCTCAAGGGTTTGGCGAGCGCGCGCCATTGGCCGGCCGCCAGCCAATGGGGCTGAGGTAGGGTGGGGGTAGCCACGCCTACTGGTAAGTGGCTGCAGCTGCGAAGTGGAGTCGCGAGTAACTGAGCATCAGCAGTCGGCCGACGACTTGGCCCTGGTACGGTTCGCGCGCTTGTGTAGCTGAGAGACAGAGACGAGGATTGATGTAGCTTGATTGTGAGGGATCGGATATGAGATTGGTGAGATGAATTTTGGAAAAATGTCGAGAAAGTGCTGAATCTTGTGAAAGTGCGCCGACACAGTGATTTTTAGCTCAGTGCGGTATTGTTACTGATAAGGTTCTTATGAGAGACTACTGCTGAGCCACTTTAAGCCAGCTTCTATTGTTATCGGATTCTGTCGCGAGTTGATCCAAGACTACCGGTACCGTATGGTGGCTACCAAAGTATCAACCAAACTACGGAATTCGGGACTGACCATAAAACAAAAGCTATGAATCCGTCCGCGTAAAAATCTTAAAAAACCCTAGTCCCAGCCTCACCTCATCGAATGGTAAAAGCTCCTATTTAACAATGAAAGAAATGGACTCGCTCGTGGAGGAGACGGACCTGGACGTCGGCTCGGCCAGCGAGGAGACCGAGACAATGGATCTAAAGATCCGCGCGAATCCCAGGCCCTTTACAATAGAGAGTCTGATCGGCAACTGTCGGGGTCAGAATCCGAGCCAGGACCAGGTCAGTGGCAAGGAGAACCACAGTGATAAGGAACGCGAGGAGACAAATCGGCAGAGGGAGTTTCTATATCAGCAACACTGCCTTGCGACGGCTACTGGTGGACTGTCTGGTAAGTCTGAGTTTTGTTATTTTAGTGATGGGAGGGATTTATGGAGGATTCTGGTTGAGTTTTAAACAATTTTAAATGTTGTGACTTTTTTTGAGATGGAAGGTGATCGTTGTCACTATAGATGATTTAGTATCATGCGATAATCCTGTGGGAATAGGTTTCTAGGATGTTTTTGCAATGTTGCAGATGGATGAGTGAATTGCATATTTTAATGTTGAATTTTATTTTAATTTTTTTGTAATATAAAAATATTTGTGTTATAAATTTCTTTTAGAAAGTAAAGGCTACGTGTAATTATGTAACTTAATTCCGGTAGTTATATTGGTATAAATTCTTGAAATGATTCATTCTTTTGGATAAACCCTTGTTAGTCATAAAATAGTAACGGGATATCCTTCACAATTTAGAAAAAAGGATTTGCATAAAAGCTTCATTTTTATTGGCTCCAATTCGATTTATAAAATATTTGTGCTATTACGTACTGAGTTTACCATAAGTAACTCTGATAAATTAAGGAAGCCAACTACTGGTATAATTTGATTTAAAACGAGTTACACATGTTTTGTCACAGGATTCTTTTAAAAGAGCTGTCAATAAAGTCCTTTTTTCTTCTCTAATCATTCTTCACTATCATACAACAGAAACTCAAATATAACAAAACAAATCCCCATCTGTAATCAACACCACCCAAACACTCAACCCTCAACTCTTTTTAGGCTTCCCAATGCCGCTGAGCCTGTACAGCGCCTGGCTCCAGCCGATGCGGATGTACGGCGGCTCTGCCTCCACGGGGCCCTGCCTGCCTCCGTCCCACCTGGCCAGCTACCCGTCCAGCCAGCCGCACCAGCAGAGCCACCTGGCCCAGCATCTCGGCCAGCTCGGGCTCAACCACCTCCAGGGCGCCGCCTATCCGGGCCAGCGCGCCGCTGCGGCGGCTAGATTGTTGTCCGCTGCGGCTGCCGGTAATTTTACGGACGACAGCGAAGACGAGTGCGGGAGCCTGTCGCCAGCCTCGCCGGTCCACGACCTCTCCAAGTCCCAACATGGTGAGTGTGCGGCTGATGTCATCGGTGCGCTTTCACTCGCGGGCGTGAGTGTGTGTGTGTGTGTGTGTGTGTGTGAGTGAGAAATGAGACGGATTTTTTGTTTTTTGGGTAGGATCGGTTTTGCGGGTGGGTGATTTGGGTGTGGAAGAGATCGGTGATTGGTCGGTTGAGGATAGTGTGAAGAAGGTACGTGTAGAAGTGTATGTTTTGTCGGAGAGAATAAAAGTTGCGTTTATAGATGGGTTGATTATTGGTTATAAAATGGTTTAAGTTATATATATTCGAATTAGTTGTTGTGTTCACGGTTTTAAATAATATATAAACAGTAGAGCGTTAAGATGAATAATTATCGTTCCCAAATATAAAATTAATTAAGTAGACCTAATCATTGCAGTTTTGTTAGGTCCTAATTAGGTTCTAAATAATTACAATATTAGCAACCTAGTAGGTCCTGATTCGGAGTAACTTAATTTTCTATTCGTATTATTAGTTGATATGGTACAACGATTACAGTTAGCTATAGTATTATTTTCACAATATTTATTCAAGTTTTTTTCTAATCTATTTTAATTTCGATTAACAAAAATATAATACTGTCAATAAACTTTCCAAAAGTTAACGCTCTCAATAAACCAACAGTGCTTCATTACCCCAATCTACAAAACATTAATTAAAACACTTAACAAACACATTCCCAACAAAACAACAATCACGCCTCCAATAAACATTCCTCAGTACCCAAAATCCCGTCAATTCATCCGAGCTGCCATTAGTCCCAATATCTAAGCCGTCGCTGTATAAGGAAAAGAACCGATCGGCGCCTGAATGAACTCGCCGAGCTTCAGCTCCACTGGTATAGGTGTGATTTCACCGGCTCGATGCGTCATTTCATTAATGGCTCTGTAATTTATGCCGCGTTTCTGTTGTTCCTTTTTTTTACGAGCGTACGCTCGCACTCACACACACACAAAGCCGTCCGTTAAGCGATCGCGCTTTTATGGGTTTTCGTGGTCCTTTCGCCACGATTCGAATGCGCGCCGCGTAGCCCGCGCCCGAGCGGAGTTAGATTTTTGGTCTTAGAATGAGTCACTGGCTCGCGCGCTTCGGAAGCGGGTTTAGGTTTTACGAGGTAGCTGAACCCGCTCTGCTGGTTTTCAGTCTGGCTGGACTGTCGTTTGGCTAATGGGGGCGATCGGTTATTTTGGGAGGCTTGTTGAGATGGTAATGATCGATTGTCATGCTAAGAGAATAGATTTGTTTGACGTTTTTTTTCGTATCGTGTCAGGTTGGATTGACGGGAAACTATTCATTTTGTTCGTTTGGATTTGATATTGTGCCTAATAGCATCTTTGTCGAGAAGTAGTTGACCATTAGTGAGTCGTTTATGTGACATATGACATTTATGACAATCTGTATCTACACTTTGAAAAAAATGAATGATTAATGAATTAAACACTTAATTGTTTCTGTAAAAATATCTCTTACCGTGAAAATACCCTGCGGACAGATCTAAAAATAATTATAGTAAAGCACTTACCACTACTTCATAAAAAATAATAACTCAATTACACATTTCCTAGATTATTTTTATGCAAATAGACCACCGAGACGCGCGCACAACAATGCTGTAGTGGTCGGCGTCAATGTCGAAAGGATTAAAAATATGTCGTAGGGTGTAGGAACATTCCATTTGGCACGTGGGAGATCAGCCGTCTCTCCCCGGCCAAATGCAATTTGATTCTAATTATGCAACGGGCACATAATGAGGTGTATAATATAGGAAATAGAAAGGCAACTTAGATATTGATTTTAGTGTAATAAATATCCGACGATTAGCAGCGTCACCGCGCCGTTTTATTTAGCATACAAAAGATATTATAACTACCAGTCTTTCGCCATTACACGCGATATTAGAATGTCATAAATTAGCCTCTCCGGAAATTATTCACGCTCAGCCGGCTTTATGCAATAACGAGGATACTGCTAAAGCTGTCAAATCTTTTTTTTATATTGAAACTATTTCATTAATGGAGGCTGAGATAAAACAAACTGTAAATTCATTTGAGTTCAGTGATTGGAACATTATGCTAAAGATTATTGAAAAATTTTAATATTAAAAAACATTAATTATTTCACAACTAACTAGCAATTTTTCATCCCTAATAATACTCAATTAACAATCATCTCGAAAACAATAGCCGGCTCAACTTACCACTTTTAATTTAGCATTTCCCAACCAGCGCATTGCGAAATCCAAAGAATC
>JAPYZB010002724.1:0-11451 GCA_030522745.1 Eupelmus kiefferi
ATTTGAAGGAATAATTTTTCGTTTTTATAAGATATTTGTTTATGAAATTGTATCGAAGAGTTTTTGTGTATTTAGTATGAAACGATTTTTAAAATTAAAATAGTACATTTCTCGCTTCGCTCGGGCGCAAACGTCCACACGAGGCTGCAATCACTTTCTCGCACTTGTATCGAAATGTACTATTTATAAAAATTTAATAAAAATTTCTGTTAATAGAGGTATACTAATTATTAAGTTTAATTTTTAACAATTTTATCTAACGATTTTTTTTGACGTTGTTGTTTTATTTATAATCAATGAACATATATAGTCTGTTGCACTATATATAGTAAACTAATACATTGCTTAAACGAAAAAATTTTAGACACTGAATTTTTGAGCCTTATCTCATGAAATCTTCCAAGACAAATCCATTCATACAAAAGCAACCGTACTTGCTTTGTAAACCGCCCTCCCAAAAAAAATCTCAGGTCAAGCCTACTTTCCCGGCGGTCAGAGCACTCGCACAAAGACCTTAGCATCTTTGAAAAAGACAAGTCCACAAAAAAAAGGGACGCGAAAGCGGAGAAGCGCGCGCGACGCATCGCGAAGAATGCAGAATTCAATTTAGGGTCGAATTCGCGCGGGCGCGCGCGTGCGGTAAGGGGATTTGCTATATAGTCGCAGAGCTGCAGGCCCCTGGAATTCGCGAATCCAAGAGGCAAGAAGCTGCAGCGCCGGGCTAGAATTCCACGCTTCCGTGTCTTGTCAGGAATCAGCAGCAAAGTCCGGGAGACTGGAGGCGTGGATTTGAATTTCGATTTGCGTCCCTAAGCTCCCTCGGCTGACGTCAAAAATAACTTCAATCAAGGCAGTACAGTTTTACGTCTAGTTTTTCAATGTGTTTCGTTTTTCTTGCATGCTTTTTTTACATTTTTTTTAGGGATTGTGAAGCTTTCAGAATTAAAATATTAACTGCATGGTGCATATTTCGAGTATGAATTTGAAAAAGCGCATGTCGATAATTTTTTTAAATACGGTACAAGTACAGAATATATTCAACAATAAATTAAAAATTTTCATTTAAATTACAAAAGCATATAGTTAAATTAAAATATTAATTTTTTTAGCCTGATAAATATATTAACAGCTGCACTTTACGTTTGGGTACAGATAAACAACAAATTTAATTTTTTTTTTAATTTAACTGTAACAGCTTGCAGCCAAATTAAGAGAATTAAATTTATTCTCAGAATTTTAAAACGATATTTTTACATTTAGCTGTAGACTAATCTTTTAATAATCAATTAGTTTAGCAGAACAAAAAATTCTACACAATTCACAAGTTTTGGAATTTCACTAACTATTATACGTAACAAAAGAAGAAAAACTAAATTAAAAGCTTTTATTTCATCCGAAAAACTAGACTATTGTCGATCATCGTTGCGCGTAGAATATGCCTTTCCCCTCTAAAAATAGATTCAATTTCCAGTCCAGAGATATATGATATTGGACTACCACGCAACGGCTTTCAAAAATTTTAAAATTAACGATACAAGACTCGTTAAGACACATACATACAGTTACTTTTTAATTTACAATATTCGATTATTGATATTTTGATACAATATTCTAATAAATATCATAAACAAAAAACCGACCTGTATCAGAAAGATAAAACAAACTTAAAATATCAGCAACCCGCCCAAAAAATATCGCTGTAATCTTTTTCATTTCTACCTCTCGCACAGCTGTAGACAGAGAAAAATTCATCAATATTTGATAACAGCGGGGCGCGCTGCTGAAACGTCAAATGAAAAAATAAAAAGGGAGCAGGCGCTGCTTAATCCGCGTGCCAGGATTTGTTCGCAAATTAAGCACCTGTCAGAAACTATTGTGGGCGAGGCGAAAATATAACCAAAGAAAAAAAGAGCATAACGCAAATGCACGTGTTACGCTATTATATATGCAAAGCGAGCAACAAAAATGAAACGTTTGAGTGAACGATTAATTGTCTTCACTGTCAGAAATAAACTTGCGTCGATAAATAATTTCCGGCGAATATTTGTGCCGAGCAGCGGGTAAAAAGTCCAATAATTCATTATTGAGTAAGAAAAACATGATCCCAGTGTCACTTATGACATTGGTAAACGGATTAATGAATTCACGTCCATCGTGGTCGCTTACAATTTCTTTTTTAACCAACAAAACAATCCCTTAAATAATAAACAACGTCCCTCACAAAATCCAGCACAAGTATTAAAAAAACTAAGCTTTCATGCAAATCGATAACAGCCGGCGAAGCGACGAAAGAGTTTACCTCTTAGGACTATATAAGCACGAGCTAAACGGTCTCTCTCTCCCCGGCACAACAATACAACCCGAGCCCTGGCCGCTCAGGGCAAAACATAAGACCGCCCACGAGCTGAATACGGGGCCTGGGTATTCGTACCTGCGCGACATGCACAGAGCCGGTAACACCACCCCCGCAGTTTTGGAATGCGCATTGCTTCTACAATGTATTGTCCAAATCCTTTCGTATTAAAATCTCTATGCTAATGCGTTTGAGAAATTAGAATTGAACGGGATTTGAAGTTTGGGTTGGTAAGGTGCGGGTTAGTATCCGTTATTTGGAATGGGATGTGAGGATTGATGGTTAAGGATGTTTTGGTAACTTTTTTAGAGGAGATTTATAAAAATCATGATGGTTTTGTTCTAACAATATAACATTGTGATTTCTATTCATGAAATAATAAAAAATTACTGTTTTAATGACTCCATCCTTCCTTTCCTCAAAACACATTCTACTAAAAAGTAGATTAAAAACTAAGACAAAGCACGAATTTCTCTCGTTAAGTCAGAGTCGCCAAATTGTAAGATTTACGCCAAAAATACACAAAAGCACCCGGAGCGCATGTGAGCCTCGCGCTCGCTTGCTCGAAGGAAAAGACGCGCGGAAGTGCATAATATAACGAGGAACGAGTGTGCCATAATTTATAATCGCAATGCCTGCCTGCGCAGCCCTGGCTTAATTTCCCAGCAGGCTCGTGCACGCTCTAGATCAAGCTAAGAAAACTTACCTATACAAGGAGCCCTTTTTTGCGCTCCAAAACTGGGGCTTTATTTTTTTAATGAAAATTTTTCGATGTTGGCTTCTGTGCCCCTTGTATTGTTTATATTGCGCGCTCAAATTTGACGTTTCGGTGGGAAAATTCATTAATTTTTCGCGTTTGTTTAGAGCGAGTATTTTTAACATTTTTAATTTCACTTTGTAATTTCAAACGCAAACTAACGATAAAATTTAAACATTTTACTCGAAATTACATTAAATCCCGTCAAGTATATACCTACCGGTAACTACACTTTCCAAACAAAAATTCCTCTAAAGGCCCGCCAAACAATCCCGATGGACTTTCTCTAATAAAGAGCTTTTTATACGTTACACACGGGGCGGAGATGTTCGTCTGGGGGGCCACATCAGTGCACACAGAAACAGAGCGCCGCTCGATTCTTTCAAGTCTTCGCGGAGATTATTCCGGCTCGTTTGCAGAGCGTCCAGATTTTTTGCCCCACTGTTTTCGGATAATACTTCGGAGGCTCTCTCTTTCTCCCAAACGGACGGAATTATGAATTATGATTTCGCCTTTTTTTCCCGTCGACGCGCCGCTTTGTTCGTTCCGCCGCGAGATGCCATTTTTTTTTCGCGGCCATCGCGGCCGTTATTTTAATGCGCGTTTTGTGTTTGCCAATTGAAATGTTTGTTGTGTAATAAATTATCATTGCATCTGGCGTTTTGATTCTGCGAATTTTCGTTTTGATATTTTGTTTTTTCGGGCGTTTTAATGCCGACGTCGATGAATAGATACAAAGTGCATTTTCGTGTATTTGACTATATGCACGCTGTACACAATTTTAATTAAATCAAATTTTAATTCATTACAAAGAGTAGAAAACTAATGGGAATTATAATGAATTAAAGTAAAAAATAAATAATCGATGCTCTAATATACATCAATAACAAAATAAATTATAATTAATAATAAAAGTGACAGGTTTGATTCGGTCAATTATCGAATTCATATATATTTATATAGATTTTCATCTAACTGCAGTGTAATAAATGTAGCGGCAGCTTTAAGGTCATCCTTAACTATTCCCAGAGGAAAATTGATTTTCTTCGCTCAAAACTTCCTTATTCCAGCCCCCGTGAAATTGAACAGAATTAAAGTGGAACGAAAGCAAAGAAAGAGAGAGAGTCCGAGAGAGAGAGAGAGAGAGAGAGAGAGAGAGAGAGAGAGAGACAGCGAGAGAGAGAGAGAGAGAGAGAGAGAGAGAGAGAGAGAGAGAGAAATGGAGGGCAATGGTATACGAAAAGGTGCAGCGAATATTTGAGCGGCTTTTCGGAAAATCTGACGAGCTCTACCTGTCAGCAAGCTTGTAACTGTTGTTGCGATTGTAGTGAGACAACTGCATAAAAGAAAAAACTACGCCGAGAAGCGAACTACAACTTATGATGTTTACCTAACCTTCCTTCGATTATAAATCTCTTTTACTGCTTTCAAATATTGTTAGCTTAGTACTCAAAACTATTACTCAGTTAAAAATCAACGATTAAATGATGTGAACTGATTTATCATAAAAATTAAAAATAACACGAGTACATCAAAACCTGGCAACTAAATTTCATTCTTTAGCCATCAAACATGAAAACCCAACTACACCCAACGAACAATACCATAAGAAATAATTTTGCTTAACACAGCCTAAAAGCACGCGATCCCCGCCAGCTGTTGACAATCAGCCCTCACAATGAAAATCTTATTTTTCCAAACCAAATCCCTTCCATTCACCCTTTCATCACCCTCTCCCGACCCATCAGAGCCGATCGCTCGTAGAAAATAGAAAAAGACAGGGACGCACTCGTCGGCCGGCATCTGGTAAAGCCTCCGCTAAACATAGCTCAGCTAACAAGTCCCCAGGCGACGTGTATTCCACAATCCATTTCCCTCCCCGTATACCTGCGAGCCGGTAATGCTCCTCTAAGTTTTCACAAACTCTCGGCGCGCAACTGTACATATACCACCCAGCAGGCAGGTGCTACCTTTCATAATAGCTCCCTCTCTCTCTCTCTCTCCAGGTATATATACAGAGGCGAGCGATGTTTTTTCAAGCCCTTAACGAGAGAGGCGTGCGCCTTGCTTTGCAGAGCCCAACGGGGGGCTGCGTCCTGCGCGAAATTCCGAGTGCGCGCGCGCCGCAGGCCATCTGGCGGGCGTGCGCCGAAGGTAAAAGGGGCTACTGGATTTTCGCGCGCTCTAAGTGTAAGAGGAGGCGTCTTATCTCTTCCGGAAAATCTCGGCCAAGTAAACAGGGGCCTGCACTTTGACGGATAACTGGAGCGCTTGAAGAGAGTTTGGTGGAATTCCGGGCGTGACTGCGGGATAGATGCGGTTGGAGAGCTGTAGATGGTGAAGCGTCTGAGGCAGAATAGGAGAACTGAGGAAAGCGGGAGATAGGTGCGAATTTATTGGAACTGGTAGAAGTGACGGTTTCGTACGGTCAGAAATCAAAATTGTTTGTGTATTATTGCGATCAAGGATGGATTTTATCCTAAATATACTTTTAAGAATTTGAACATTTTATGCACATATTTTTTCAGTCTCACATTGAGCTTGGTAACTCTGAAAAAATTTCAAGAGTGTATAATATTCAATTTTAAACACGCCTCTTTATATTTATTATTTCTTAGACAGCAAGGGGGATTTTTTAGGGATTTCGGATCTGTTTGCTTTTTTGTATTCTTTAGGATAGCTTTGAAATGTTTTCTTTTGAGACCATTAGCTTCTTCGTTTTTTTAGGGACCAAGTTTACGGTGTTTATGGTAGAACAATATTGAGTCACGTGCAAAAGAACTTACAGTGCATCGATACGTACTTTCAAAGACTTTAACATTAATATCTTTTTAAGTAAAAAGAATTTTAGTTTTTGAGTAAAAAGACTATTGAATTTTAACAAACTATTTATTGACAGTTCGGGACACTTATCAAGTCTTCTTTTCAAGACTATTTAGAAAATTTATAAAATATGTAAAAACGTATTAGTCGAAATATTAACGATTTATTGAGATATCGTGTCTTTTTTTAGGCAAAGTGTGGCTCAATTTTGTAGATAGTCCTGACGTATTTCTGAATATAACAAGAATATTTATTTAACTGTTGGATTGATTTTCATGAAACGTTTTTAAAATTATTTATACAATTATACGTATGATGGCATGAATTATTTTATTTTCCTTTAATAAAACTAATGGTACTTGGAAAATTGTAAATGAATTTTAGCGTTTAAATGATAAAACAGAAAAGAATACATATTTAAAATATTTTCACAGAATAAAATAATTTTTGTAATAATTATTAATGCTAAGCACTTTTAATTAGTTTTAATATAAAAACAAAGGACGCCCATGTTTGAGCCAGATAAAATAAACGAAAAATATTCCACGTTTCAAAAGTTATTTTAATCTATAACACAAATAAGCTTTAAATACAAAAGAAAAATACTTTTCCTGATTAATCATTAGTAGCCTATCCAATAGCCAATTCCCTCAATTTACATACTTTCCAAACAAAAAGTATATTAAAACACCCTAACCCCCAACTACCAAATCACCATCCCTCACCAAAAAACCACAAAAAGATCAAAACACCCTCCAAAAAACCAACACTCAACCTTCTATCTAAAAATGCAATCTCCAAACCGCCCCCGCTCCTATCACGCTCGATCACTTTTGCATAGCCAGAGCCGCGAAAATCCGCGGCGCACCGCATAATTTTCTCGATCTTTATCCTCCCGTCCAGCTCTACCAAAGCCCAGGAATTTCGCGCTCATATCGACGATATTCCGAATTATCTCGTCGCGATCGGATGCGACCCGAGCGCGGGAAATTTACGAGCAGTGCAGGTATACACGCGGGAGGCCGAAATACGGGCGCGTTGATCGAAAAACTTTTCCGGGCGCGCGTCGATTTTTCCGCGGCCTGGTATCTAAATCTTCGGTGAGCTGGAGCGCTGGTCGAAAGGGTTATTAAATGTTCGGGAATGGCTGAGCTATGGGGGATTGTGGTTTTGGCTGGATGTTTCGGTAATTTTGCTGGCTTTATCGCGAGGCTGGGTTTTGTCTAATAGAAACGTTATTGTGGATTTATTTTTGTTTGCTTTGTGTATTGGATTTTAATTGTTTTGTCGTGGGTTATTATAACAATGTGTTTGATTGAAAGGAGTTGTGAGTAAATATAATTTTTTTTATTTGTACATGATTCTTCATTTATTTTTAAAATTTTAACAGAAAAACATATCCGATTTATCATTCTCAGTGTACATAAAACTACAGTGCATTCCATAACTAAAAATGAATAATAATTTAAAACATTTTTTTTAAATAATTTCAACTAAATATTATAACTTTAATTGAACAATTTTCGTTGCAAATAAATCGAAATCGTTAATTGATCAATCCACTCTTAATAGCCATACTACATAAACCTATCAAAAAGAATTAAAAACAATTTCTCATCCACAAACATAAAAATAACCATTTAAAAAACACTCCACAGAAAAACAGCCATCAAAATCCCAATAATACAACGTATCACTCGAAAAGAAGTTAAAACGTACATCCATCCGACACATAGCCGCAAATAGAAAAAGGACAACTCCAGGACCCTCGCGAGCCACGGGGCATTATGTTATTGTCAATTCTTTTTATCCATCCAGAAATTATATCGCTTTCTCAACGTCACCGTCCTGAAAGCCGATAATAAGAGAGAGCCCCAGGAAAGGCTACTCCAAGCCAAGAGCGGGGGACGGCGAAAGGAATCCGGAAGAATAGAGCCGTGAATATACGTGTCGAAGGGAAGAAAATTCATTTATCCCTCGCGCTCCTCGGACAGCCAACAATACACGCACGCGTCCTCTCATCGTTTTCGTATATATCCACAGAGCTGCGACACAATGGCATCGGCGTTTTTCGGAAAAGCATATCCGCAGCGTCACGGCTCGTTCGAAAATTGAAAATCAAAGGGGCGGGAGTGTGAGAATGAGGAGAGCGTATAATGAAAAGGCGCGCAGCCGGCGCGGAATCAACGTAATTAATGGCACGCTGGGGTCATCCTTGCAGGCATGGCAGAGGTAGACCCTTGGGGACGCCGATTGTGTCCTGGCTGTGTGGACAGTCCGTTTGTCTCCCGATATGCGGCCGGTTTAGCGCGTGACAAAGACGAGTAGCTCGGGACGGATTTATAGCTGGTTTGACGCGCCGGAGAGAGGCTGGATGAAAAAGTGCCGCCGAGTGTTTTTATCCGCTGTCGAGGCTGAGCGTGCGAGTGTTCGCGGTTTGTTTTAATTTTTTTTGTTTTGGGGAGTTTTTTTTTAGAAGAGATGTGGGTTATGCAGTTTTGGGAGTGGCTGAAGGTGGAAGTAAGAGCTTTTTTGGCGGGTTTTTTTTTAATGTTTGTTAGTCTGACGTGAGAGCTGCAGTAATAGTTTATTTTGTTCATGTGTCATCACTTTTTGTCAAGATAATAAAAACCTTTATATAACTACAATCACCGAGAAAAATTTTCCAATCAATTTACACTCTACTTTATCAAAAAATCCTCCTTCAAATCATCAAAAATCACTCTTCACCCAGCCGACTCCCAAGCCCACAGACACCCTCGAATCCAATATACCCGCCGGTCTCAACACCTACTTCAAATCACGTCCTCGACGCAGCTCGTAAAACCGTTCACCCGCGACGCTTTTCCAAAACGCCAGTAGCCTCCCCCCCATTGACCCTCCCTAATCCCGTCTCCCGTCCGATACGACCGAGCCCCGAACCAGAGAGAGAGAGAGAGCGAGCAGGGAGAGACAAAAGCGGCGAAAATCCGAGTTTTCCGACTGCCCGTACAGCAGTCAATAAAAAAACTCTCTCGGCGAGGCGAGCCCAGGCGGTCCTATGAATCACCGTTTAGCGCGCGCGTCGCTGCCATTTTTCACACACGCGTGTGTACGAGCTGCTTTGTAGGCTGTCTGTAGGGATATGCATCGTCTCCTCTTCATTTAGTTGTCGTTATTTTTCTTTTTTTCTCGTCGCCGCTTTTCTTTGGTGTAGAAGGCGTGGAGAGAGCGGAATAATGCCTTGAAGCTTGCTGCGTGTGTGGAGATCGTTGCGAGTGATAAATTCGATGGATCGAGGGATGAGTGCTTGCGGCGGCTTGGAGATTTCGAGGATGATTGCGCGATGAGTATGTTTAGGGGGGTTAAGGATGGATGTATGTGTCATTTTGTTTGGTGACGATGGGGGAGGGGCTCTTGTATTTGCGTTATTTGGCTTTTAGTAACGACGGTTAAATTGTCTTATATTATAGTAGAAACATTTCTTTTATTATTTTAGAATTAAAAGTTACGAAAAAGCTAATAGTGTTATTCTAACTTCGTTAACTACAGAAAGCACAACACAAGCTCTATCCAAAAAACTCCCCTAAAAGCTTCTATTGTTAGTTTCACTCATTAGCGTTTCATCCGCGGCTTCAATACATTTCCGGGTGACCCAATAAGTACTTTACCCTCTTTATAAGCTTTTTCAAATGACACCTAGTGAAGGGGCTCAATGCAAGGACAGCGCGAAAGTAGGTCCCACGTTTGCTTTTCTTTTTTGCCGCAGACGGGTTGGCTGCACTTGAAAGCACGCTAATTGACTATTTTTCATGTCGCGCGCTTCTAAAGGATGTTTTGCTTTTTCTTGCGTGCGTTTCAGTCAGCGTATTTCTCTTTAAGAGAGATTTATGATTAGCTATCGTTTCATGTGATACTTTGATGTGGGAATAAGTTTTTTGTGGCAATGGTTTGTGAGAATCGGAATGTTGATTCTTTTTTATGTTACGAGAAAATTCATTTAAAATGATTCTTTTAAGTTTTAAATAAGTAACAAATCATAAAGTTTAACAATAAAATAAATTTATACAGAATTATAAATCATTATACTTTTATTAAAACAATATTTTCCCCATCCCCATCTTCAAAAGCGTCCCAAAGAACAAAGAGCCATTACGGCGTCAAGAAATAAATCTACTTTAACTCGTCACCAGTAACAGTCAAACCGTATAGGTATCAAATTCACCGTTTTACTTCGCCGCTCTTTTTTATTTTCCGAAAAAAAAGACAACGACCGAACAAATACTTCGAGAGAATCGAAAAATCGCGGACACGCGTTTCGACACGCGTTGCTTTTTTCCGTACAAACTCGAACGGAAAAAAGAACAGTAACAGCGTGTCGATGATTCTCGGGGCGCGCTATGTCGGGAATTGGCAACATCAACGATCTTTCCTTTGAGTACGGTGGACTGTCGATTTTTTAGTGTAAATCCTTTGAAAAGAATCGGGTTGTTTTTTTGGAAATGTGGAATAGGATGCGTGAGAGATGAAAATTGCAATGTTATGGTGAAAATTTGATTATTCTAGTTTTTATGGATTTTGTAGACTAGTAAAATCTAAAATATTACCATTGAAGTTAAATTTTATTATAATTATAGGAAAAATCATGATACTGTCTTATAAAATTTTTTATCTTAGATGGTAATTTTTTAGATTATTCTAGTCTGTTAGAACTTTATATTTTGTAATTTTTGCAGAATACAGTTCATTACCAATGGATAGATGTTTTAATATAATTGGATGAACAGTAATAAAGATTGCCATTCAAATTGGCTTTTATCATTAATGAAACTGAGAATTTATCATTCACAATATCAAGTATGCATTAACGATCTTGTATGATAAAAATGTCCTAAGTATGATTATAATTTTAAATATACTTTTAAATTACATCCAGACGATAAAATTGTTACAATATATAATAAACTTCTACTTCATAGTAACAAGAAAATTTAAAGTGTAAGAGTATGCAATAGAGACGCATACATATATACCTCCCCTTTTCCCATATATATAAATACAGTGTTATGCAATGTGCGAGCAGATGACGAAAGTTGCTTTGTCAGAGATGAGCATACTTTCACTGCGTGAGCAGATGATCTTCATCATCAGAGAAAAAGAAGGAACGCATTATGTAGCTACCCTTCAAGTTTATTAATAAAACATTCTTTATATCCCCAACATCGTTACTACTCTAAGTAACAGAATCACCTCAAACCCATCCACAAAATACTCCAATCAAAGAAACAATCCCAACCTCCACCCACACAGTCACCTAACACATCCCACCCACCCACCACCCCGAAAAAACCACACATCCCGGTGTCAAAACTTACTCGACCGCAACACAGCTGGTTCCGACGCCGAAAGTCCCCAATAAAATCGATCTATAGACCACCAGCCAGTATATACATCCGAGCATCCGCCCACGAGCGCTCGCTGTTATTTTTTGACAGTCGCGGGGGCGAAAAGCGTAAATTCGATTGTGCTTGCGCCGGTT
>JAPYZB010002725.1:0-13763 GCA_030522745.1 Eupelmus kiefferi
GATCAAACATACTCAATATTTAAACTATATATTTAATATTTAAAATATATAATATACATATAGGAACAATAAATTGTTCTTGAGGAAGCTACGTGCCAAAGTATTGGCAGCGGTTTTTTTATTGTTGTTTGAGAAAAATTATCAAATCCGAATAAAAAATTAAATAAGTCTTACTTGTGTCGAGTAAGTTATTAAATGATTGAATTTTGACAATTGTTTAGGATTTACTACTCAGAGCCTAATTAGGATTTAAATAAGTCTATAATGAGGGTTAATGAATAATTAAAAATGACGTCTTCTCAATTAAGATTTTATTATCTTACTTAAGCATTTAAAATAATGAATTTATGAAAACTTGTTTTATATTTTTTAGAAAAAAATCCTGTATTAATATTATGTTTTACGAAGATACAGTGTAACAGAAGATGTTTGGATCAAGTTGCACACGATTGTCATTGACAAACAAACAACTGTGGTATTTTGCACTGAACAATTTATTATAAAAGGGCAAAAAATTCACGTATAAAAAAACATTCAGAAATGTATGAAAAAATGCAGTTCAAGTTCACACTAAATCACTTCTTCAATTTTTCAAACCTTCCCCACAATGAGCCCTTGACACGGCTCAGCATGTCCCCACTAAATGGCTCCAGCTCCAGCGGCGTCTGCGTCCTCGGTGAGTGTACGACCTTATAATTTTTTATAAGCGTCGCTGCTGCGTGTTTTACCAGCAAGAGACCCAGTCTCGAGCCGACACACATCCTTGGACCCTCACCAAACGGCAAGTAGACATATCTATGCCTGGCCGCCTGGTTCTCCGGACTGAATCTATCTGGATCAAAGCGCTGCGGATCTGGCCAGATTTTCTCATCAAGATGGAGTCCCATGACCGAAACACAAGCGTAATCACCTACTCTCAGACGGCACTTAAGACCATCGGAACCTTCTAGAGTGATTGGCGCGGTGCAACGTCTCATGTGTATACCTACAGGGACCAGAAGCCTCATAGCCTCCTGGATTACCTGGTCCAGATAACCCATGTTTTGGAGGGACTCGTAGGTCACACCGTTCGGCGTCTCTTCATTGATATAATCACGGAGTCTGTCCTGAATTTCCTGGTTCTCGGAGAGGTAGTAGAGCGTATCAGCGAGGGTCAAACTAGTTGTTTCGTAAACATCGACGTAATAGGTAATGATGTCAGCAATAATACCATCCATATCATCTTCACCACAGGCATCCACACAAAACTGCAAAAAGTCATCGTGCTTCTCTCCCGACTGCCTTCTGTGTTCGAGGATCGTTCGGATGGTCCGCCGGAAGTACTCATCCGTGCTCTTCTCCAGCATCCGCAATCCTAACAGCTTAGCCAGGTCCGATGCGTAGAAGATCAGAGTTTGCTTGGCACTGTTGAGGACCGAGGAAGCAAACACTGTTGCAGCCACATTGGCGAAGGCCATCTCGTCGGGATTATCGTCAAAGCTTTGACCCTCAATGGCGAAGGCACTATTAGCCACTACTTCACCCGTGTACCTCATGCTGAAGTCCTTCAGATCGCACTCGAATTGACCCGACCTAGAACTATCGATCTTCCGACTAGCGTATGTGCTCATCTTTTTGCCGACCTCTTCAACAATGCGAAATAAGCTCCTAAGCTTCTTGCCGGTGAGGTGACTGACAATGCGAGCTCTCAAGGTCTTCCAGGCCTGTGGATCCTCCACGAAGAATGGATGCTTTGACATAACCGGGTCCTTGGTCTCGCTTAGCCTTATGACGTTGGCATTGAAGCTTGGGAAGTCAGCGTGCAGAATACGCCTGACCAGTTCTGGTTCACGAACTAGTACCGCCGGTCTGCGCAGAAAGTAGAAGCCCATCATGCTGGCGGTCTCGGGTGGGCTGTGATACAGTCGGAGACCGAAGCCGGCTAGGCTCTCACGCAAGCTTAACAAAGGCAGCATGTGACCCAGACCGGGAAGAGGATTTGGTAGACTAGGAACATTTTGCTTGGCCCAGTGATCAAAGTTACTCGTTAGGTAAAAGTAGGTTATAGCGATACCGGCAAGCCCAAGGATGATGAGCAGGCACACGGGATCCATGATGACGATCCCGCGTACGAGAGCGAACTGCCTGTTAGCACTGAAACGACTTAGCTATTTGTAGCGAGGCCAATGCGAAATAAATAAATGGCTTGAGACTTCTTTTATCAGAGTTGAGCGAGTCATCATGTAAAGTGAGCTTGATTTATCTCGTCGCCAGCCGTGGGGAAGCCGGAGCAATTTTTAAATTTTGAGCTCTACGACTTTGTTTTGATTAGGCAAAAATAGCTGATTCACGGTGTTATAAGTTATGAAATATCAGTACGGTATCTTCGTGGGTGATATATCAGTACGGTATCTTCGTGGGTGATAAAACGATAACGCAAATAAAAATAGTGCGAATTAAATCTACAGTATTACTGTTTTTTAAAAAAACTTTAAATTATGTTTTCCGTGTAAGATATGCAGTACTTAGCCATAAAAAGTACTACAATAATAAATTATTTTGTTCCATTTGAAAAAACAATAAATAAAATGTTTTTCAACAAAGTTTCAAAATTTTTTTAAATTCTAAAAATAAAATAATTCTTTTTTAATGTTTGATCAAAAACTGGATGATTACTATTTTGAACTATACAACTTTGTAAGTTTTAAATAATATTTAAAATTATTACATAACTCGAAACGAGAACTACTATAGTGCGCTGTATGAGTCTAATCTAACTTGCCTTTCTTAAGCACTTCTCGTACTCTTTCGTACATAAACACTATAATCTTACACTTGTTTTGGATACAGAACATTTGTAAAATGTTATAATATAAAAACTTAATAGTAATTTTCGTAACTAGTACACAATGGTGAACTTGATACTTCTGGATAGAAGAGATCGCATTACGTACATTTACTCGTTAGCTGGTATGAATGACGTACGGTCAAACAAGTACTTACGTGAAGTTCAATTAAGCAAGTATGTTGCGAACATTTCTTTTCGCACTATATACATTAAGTGATTAGATCCAAAAAAAGTTGAGTAAGTCTTACTTTCATCTAGTAGGTTACCTAGAAATTGATTGAGATTTTATAATTAATTAGGGCCTATTTGGGGCCTAATTAGAATCTAGATAAGCTCATAATGAGGATTAATAAATTGAGGGTCAAGATAATTTTTAATTAAGATTAGATAAAGTTATAATTAGGTATAATGAATAAATAAAAATTCAAATTCTTCTAAATTTTTATGTTTTTGTATATTATAACTGTTTCTGTTTTATTTTAATACAAAATTGAGATATTTTTGAATTTACATAAAAAGTATTTTTTTTGCTTAAAAAGGAATAAATTATAAATGTAAATTTATTTATCGATCATTATCAACTCTGTTAAAACCTTAAAACAAAATAATCGAATCAAATCTTTAAAAAATTTTAACTTTGTTTTAAATAAAAATTTACTTAATACATTTGTGGTAATTTTTTCACGCATAATCAATATACTCACTTAAGTTCTCATCCACAAAGTCTATTTGCAAAAATTCCAACTGAATTCAGCCGGCATTACATAAACCCAATTATACCAGCTACTGAAACAATGTACTTTTTTGTTCTCATCGGAACCACCCATTCATCGCCAAGTTGCGCATACATCGCGCATAATTGATATGCATTTATACTCGCACGTGCGTCCAGTCCGCGATTTGCGGACCGATTCGCGGCCTGGTTTTCTTTTTTGACTCCCTGACCAAGCAGCGATCGCACTGCCAGATTTTCGCGTTGAGACGCAGCGCGGGTGAGCGACGGTAATTGCCTCTTGAGCTGTCGCTCTGTGCCCTCGCTCGCTTTGGCTCTGATTTTCGGAGATCTCGCCGCGACAAGGCGCTTTACGCATTTTAAGCGCCGGCACAGCGCGGGGCTGACTCTTTTTTTTGCTTTATCGGTCGACGCTTTTTTAAGTAGGTTGACACGTGCGCGAGCGTTCCGATCAGATTTGCGCTTTGTGGTTTTTTTTGGAGGATTGGTTCGAGTGGAAAATTGTTAGAGATTGTCAGTTAAGTGCTGCGATGTTTTTATTTTTTGTTCGAGGAGATTTTGTTATAGTCAATCATGTAAACAAAACTTTCATTTAATATTGTATTTGCCTATTTAAACTATTAAGTTTTTTTTAATCTTCAGATACATTTTTGAAAATAATTAGATTTATTACAGTAGTGAATAATTCAAGTAACAAGGAGTTGTAAGATACATTTTTAAATCTGAAAATGTCAATATGGCCGAGTTGTTACAATCCAATTTTTGAAAAGTAAATTTATGGAACTCTTTCAGTGTTATTCTTAAAAAGTTACATAAAAACATACACTTACTATTTAACATTTAAATTATATAGGTCAAAAGGAATTTTTTTATAATAGTTAGTTTTTATTTATTTAGTTATAAGTAGGAGCCATACCTAGTTACAAATTGTTTATAATCATAGAAAAATGGACATAGAGTTCTTCTGAATTTCATCAATTGATTGTTCGATAAATTATGCACGCAAACCACGCATGAATATTACTAGTACTCAAAACAATTATGAAGTGTAAACGCGAGATTAGTATATTACGCACCTAGGAAGGAATAATGAAAAACGTCCCAGATTGCATGTACATTGTCGCGATAAACATGCGATCTGAGGCTTTCTTTATTTCCTCCCGTGGTGCGAATACTATTTTTCGCTACAGCGAGGCCGAAATTACCGACTTTTTCTTAGGAGGTTAGGACAGGAAGTTTGTACTTTCGGCCATGCTGTTGCGAAAAATTATTTAGTTTTTATATAATACAGTAAATATATTAAATAGAGTAACATATAATAATAATTATTATCGATAAAAAGGCTAAGTTAGCGTACCATAGTAAGTTATATCTTCGCACGTTTGCATCACTATTCAGCGATTCTTTTAGAATATACTTTCTGATTCCTCGCAGTGAAGCAACTACAACTTCTTCCCAATTAATATTCCGTATATCACAATTAAATAATTCTTTATCGACCGAATTGAGAGATTCTATAACATTGAGTGTCTTAGGCATGTGAATTTCCCAATCAGCTTTGCAGAAAAGTGTCAGTTTGTCAAAATATTTTGTTACCTTCCAAAATGCTGATAAAGCTCTAGAACAAATATGACTTTTATTAATTAATTTAATTATTTTTTATTTTATTTTTAAAATTGTGTTCACTCTTACTGCGGTTTATTGCCAGATAGCAAAAGAATTATATCTCCGATGCAAGCAGGTATGAAGTGAAAAAGAATGTGCATGATGATAAATAACCATAACGAGCTAGTTGGAAAAATAAACGGCAACCATATTGCTTTAGAGGATGTTTCTTTTGCACTTTGCTTTACTGATCCATAGTTAAATATATCCATAAAGGTAATTGGATTTAGTACACTGCTTCCATAATTGTAAACTTCAGCTCCCTTTTTAATGAATCTTTTAAACGAAAATTTTTTGAATTTTTATTCAATACATTTATACATTGTTGACTAAAATATTTACCGTTGATTGGCAAGATCACACGATACAACTAATAATGCATTTATTGTAAAATCACACGGTATCAGATCCATGGGTTTACCGCTGTCCAAAAAGGTGTGAACTACTCCTAACGCTACCCCTGCAAATCCTAATGCTGGTCCATTTAGATTTCCAATCCAACCAACTAAAGGTTCTTTTACGCTATTTCCCACTTAAATAAAAATAGTATTTATTTTATTTTATTTTATTTAAAAATATTTTCTAAAATTCTCTTAATTTTGGCAGGCAATGACGATTACTATAAAATAAATCTAAATCATTAAACGAAAAAGAATGGATTTTTCAATCTTACCTATACTTGGCCTATAAACTCCGCAAGCAAACTCAAATTCTTTTGAACGTTGTCTAATTATTTCCTCACAAATTGCTTTTGTTAAAGTGTAAAGATTGAAATGATCCCCAAGTAACATTTTTACAGCTTCGTCACTTAGTCCATTTTTTGATTTGATATCAGCATCGATCATGTCATATATCATTGACAAACTTTCAGACAAATCATAAAACTTTTCTCTTATTATTTTTCTATAACAATGCGAATAAGCCGATGACACATACATAAAAATTTCAAGGTTTTGACATTGTTCAGCCAAATCAAGTATTTTATTAGTTCCTAAAACATTCTCTTTCAAGAGAATATTTACTCTCTCAGCAAATTTAACATTAGCAGCATTATGAAATATGATGTTTGTCTCTTTTGTTAAAATGTCTACATCTTCTTTTGATAACCCTAAATTATCCAAAGAAAGATCACCTTGTATAGCTGTTACTTTTTTGTGAAATTCAGGATCAATTCTTCTTAAATTGTGAAAAATCTATTTTAAAGAAATTTATAAAATCAATATGAGTTATTAATAGTACATTATGCACCTAGGGAATAAAGTCGAGGATTATTCCCGCGGATGCGTTTACTGCACGAGGGAAGCGAGGGCAGTAAACACCCAAGGTAATGATCGACTTTATTCCCGAGTTGCATATAATGTTTTATTTCCGACTCATCTGTAAAGCCACTTTGTTAATTTTAAAATTAAAAGTGCATGAAAATCATATTTTAGACCCACCGCACACGTTGGCGTTGGTAGTGGTTCAAGCCCTCACATATGCGGTGATACCACTTGTTCTCAATTTGTGGACTTTATATTTACAAGTTGCTACAGCAATGCAAGTAATATCAACAAAGTCAAAAAAGTTCATATATCCTACACGAAAATCAGTCAATAACACAGAAATATATAAATAGAGTTGGTTAATATCAAATTTTAAGTAAAACACTTTATTCCCTGAAAACAGGAAATAAAGTACATTTGAGGAAAAACCGTTTTATAGAGAATCAAGTGCTACTTTCGACCCGCTTTTTGGGCCAATAAAGTGGCTTTTACAGGTGGGTCGAGAATAAAAAAAGTTATTTGTGACTTCCATATCGAAGCCCTTTATGAAGACTATCATGTTTCAGATTCATTAAAACTATTTAAGGACTTTATATACAAAAGAAGTTTTTCGGATCTTCAACATGTTAAACCCGAAGCCTTCTTACCGGTATATTGCAAAAAGCATATTTTCATTGAGAATAATTTTTTGTTGCTTTTAAGATGAATGAAAATAAACACAAAATACATATTATATCATTCATTTGCCTTTTCTGACTATTAAAAAATGGTTAGGTTTGCAAAATTATTTAATTTCCAATTTTTACAGGGTCCAAAATAAAGTGCGTCCTCCAGGACCCCCTCGGGCTTAACGGGTAATAAAGATCATTACTTTTTAAAATTTTTGAAAAGTAATAAAAAATTTTTTTGAATTTTTTGGTTACTATCACAATTTGGAAAAGATTTCTGCATAATTTAATAGTTTCCATAACGAACATCGATATTATCTTTATATTTTATTGTTATGTATAATTGCATGATAATAAGAATAAATAAATTTACCTCATGTCGAAAATATTTTGTTAACCGTTCTTCAATCGATGCATATTTTTTTCGTCTCATTAATACGTAAACATGCATCAAACCTGAACAACTTCTCAATAATTTTTCTAATAAACATTTTCCCATAAATCCTGTTGCACCGGTAATAAATACTGTTTTATCCTCATAAAACTTTTGCACTTCACTTTTTTCTTTCTTCACTCTATTCAAGATTTCCAAATCATCATTCATCCTGTCATAAATTTTATCTAAATCTGACATTTCTATCATTATCAAAATTTCTTACTGAGTTTACGGTGTTACTAAACGTGATACACTACGTAATCTCGAATCAACCGACTACAAAAGAATATTGAACGACTACTGATCATTTTTTAAGAAAGAACTTTTTAACACATTATTCAAGACTACGTTAAATTAATTCTGAGCAGTCTATTGTCTTTGTCAGAATTTTTAAAAAGGGAAATTTCTGCAATATATTTTAGCGAAAGCGATGAGTCACGTCGTGCAATAAGCTGCTTAAGGCATGTGTATCGTATGCTATTTTATAGCACAAGTGCCATAAATCCACAATTATTAAAATCAATTCATTTTTGAGTACTTTAAGTTTTTCTTTACTCGTTAAAACATATAAATTTTTAAATAACAGGCACGCTTTAAAAGTTTCCTTGTAATGAACGTAGAATAATAAACTATAGATATAGTATAGAGAATATATACTATAATATAGTATAGTAGACATACAAACTGAGAAGCGAGAAGCGAAAAAGCGAGAGAAGAATCAAGCAGTATACACAATGAGTATAGCAAGCGAGAGAGAGAAATAGCGCATTCTAGGTTTCGCTTGCCTCTCGGCGGCTGCCGCGAGAGAGTACTGAGGTTCGACTGCGCGAGTGTCAAGTCGGTCCATAGAAGTGTGGCATTTTTTACTAATTTTTGTATTTAATTTACGGCCTCGTCTCTCTTTGTTATCGGCCTGATGAGCGCAGTGGAGCGAGCTGCCCCTGCGCTGGCTCAGAGAGTTCCACCTCCGCCGTCGTGACCGAGGGGCCAAAGAGACCAGACCAGCAGCCTCCGAGCCAAGGCCGAGCATAACCAGGGCGCCCACCAGAGGTTTTGCTGATGCTCGAGACATATCCAAAAACTCGCGCACGTCTCTACTAGACTCTCTCGTCTCGTCAGTTCTGCTAACCTAAAATCCTTGTGCAACAGTGAGCATCGCCGTTTTCCTCTCTTTCTCTAGCCCTCTGTCTCTCTCTCTCTCTCTCACTCTTTGGAACTGGTGCGCGTTTTTGGCGTAGCTGCTGTGCCTAAAAGGAGCAACGGGGCGCTAGAGAAATATGCAACGTCGTCAGCGTGTACACTCGAGTATCCGGCTAGTCTGATGGGAGAGACAGAGAAGAACAGCGAGTTTTGGATCTTGGCCTGGGGAGTATTAATTGGTACAGAGCTGCAGCTGGCTGGCTGGTTGGTGGCTGGTGCAAGAAAAGAGGGTGGTGATCAAGAGAAGTAGAGAAAAAGGGTGATAAGGTTTTAGTCGGAGAGCTGGCCAGAGTGTAGGTTAGTGCAATCGAGGCAAGAATGCCAGCGGAGCTTGGAATTTTTTACCTGACCACACCAGCTGCCAGGTATCGATGGACTTGTTTTGCTACACGGATTGTTTTCTTGTAAATTAGAAGAGTATCTACGAATTCAGCCGCAGTAATGACACTGAAGGATGAGAGGATTGCTGATTTTCATAAGTTGGCCGAGTATACTGTTTTGCAGTGAAATTTACTGTAAATATAAATATAGTAAATTATGTTACAAAACATATATTATTTTTCTCTGTAATGTACATATAGATATCTAGAAATTCCGTTCAGGTTCTTTGATGCTTAACGTAATCAAAGACTAACTGTATAAATTTTAAATTTTTTAATTACAAATCAGTACTGGATGGCAACTAACTGTATAAATTTTAAATTTTTTAATTACAAATCAGTACTGAATGGCAACTAGGTTACGAAATGATAAATATTCAATGCTAAAAATGTAATAAACATTTTAGATATTTCGACGATTACGTTTTCTCATATATAACGACACACTAGAGATTTAAGAAAGACGTATCTCATAGTATCTTTAAAAAAAAAACACAATTAATTTAAAAATGAAATTCGTAATCTATATAGAGGACCTATATTGGATCTGACACTCGGTATGCGTTATACATAATTTCAAATAACAAAAATAATGCATTTTCTATTTAATTTTCGCAATAAAAAAGCAATTATTTACGTCACGCTCACAAACGTTATTATGCTCATGTAATAAACGTCATGTTATTCGCGTTTCGAATAAATAATATATTATATTACGCCCTAGAAATGAAAAATATTCGTTTTAACCGATTTCGACAATAGAATGTTTAATTACATTTGTAGATTTTTTTTATTTATTCACTCGCTAATTTTAAACTAAGAGATTAATTCGAATAATTTTTTTTTACGAAAAAGCATGATTTTATTACAGTACACTGAGAAAAATATTGTAGAAAAAATCGCTATAATTTTATCAAAGTGGATACATCATTATATTCAATATTTCAGAAAATTTATTAAATAATTGTCTATTTTTAATGAAAATTTGCTTCTCACATATGCTAATTCAAGCAAAAAATTTAAATATAATACAAATTTATTCAGCTACTTTATTGAAAAGGATTTTGATCTTAGTATTGTTTAATGATTAAATAACTCCTAAAGTAAAAACAATGTTTTCACTCAAAAGGTAACATTCCTACTTTACAATAAGTTAAAAAAAACAACATAAAATTTCTTAAAATTTTTATAAAAGGGAAGGTTTAGTTATTTCACACAAGTTTCCATTTCACTCCATAAATATATCTCATCAAGCACCATCCCCAACCGCATCCCCAAAACTAGGTGAAAAGAAGCCGGCAGAGCCCAAGCAGTCACTTGCGCATAATATCCACCGCAGTCAAAACGCAGCCTGCCTCTCTAAAGAGCCAACAATGGAGCCGGTGCCGAACAAATTCGAGCTGCGCGTGCCACAGATGTCCCCGGGGACTCCACGAGCAGGAAGTCCAGGTGCTAGCTCTGCGCGCGTGGCAGCATTCGTCGAAAAACTGCGCCCTCGAAAAGAGATGCGCCATTGTGCGCAAAAGCAGGGCCCTCGATGAATGGCGTGCTCACACAGCGCGAAAAAGGTGGTGTTCACGAAACGCGATAGTTTCGCCGGTATAGAGAGCATCCCGATGTGCTGGAGAGCCAGAGCAAACAGATCACTTAACGAGCGGGCTGTACTGGGAATTCGGTGTATGATGGCTGGACTGAATCATCTGAACGGCTATAAATGCGTTTTAGAGGGCCGCGTTCTATCAGCTGTTCTGTGGCGCGTCTACGTGGTGAGTGGCTTCTCGATTAGTCCAATGGAAATGTTTATGCCGAGGAGAGGCTTTTAATTGAGAGGCCAGATGTAGGCCGGTTATTGATTGGAGAGGCTAGGATTTTTTGCGATGAACGAGCGGTTGATCGGCTGTGGTCGTGGATTATTACAGTTTTCGCGGAAGAGTCGATGGGTTAAGTGTGACGAGTGTTGTCTATGTCAGGTTGTGAAGTGATAAGCATAATGAGGCGTGGTTTTAAGCTGGCGATGTTCTCGTTTCCTTGCGGTAACATTTTTATTTGTTTTTTGAAACCGTCATTGCAAATCATTTCAAAAACGTGGACTGTATAAAATGATTTTCAGTCCGTTGTTGCACATCAGGAAATATAGAACTAAAAAGCACCGCACTTTTCAAACTCCAAGATTTTCAAGAATATACTTTATCGAAAACTTTCATCTCTTGGCGTCAGTCCAACCCGCTCGAAAATTCCTCGGCATGATAATCGTGATCTCGTTATACGCAGCGAAATCGGTCTAGATATCCACCGGCGGCATTATCAATGCGACGCACGCAGCCAGCCCTCGCCTAACATCGCTCACAAAGCTCTAATTTCGAAACCTCACCTCGCGCATTTCTCTCATCAAGCTCAGACTCGTGCTTTCGAATGCACGCACCTATTCACGGCATTCCGTCGCGTCATTCGCCGAGGGAGTATATCATCGATACTCTCGAAATTATAGATATCACCGAGGGCGGGTTTTCATGTACACGTACCAACAAAGATTGCCCCACGCGCGCGTATTAAAACACTATAGAGCCGCCGTCCTTTGTGAGCGGGCCGCGATTTCTTTAGATGCGCTCCGCAGCATCGAAGATTGCAGTGCGCTCGGTAAAAGGTCGGTGGGGAAAAGGAATCGTATATCATAAACTGCCTGCGAAGCATCGCTGGCCGTTTAATTTTGTGAGATTTATACTTTTGGATAGGAGCTGCCGCTTGGTGTGCGTCGATGTCTTTTTGTTCGGTTTACAGATAAGGGGGTAATTTATTGAGGTGGGGGAGAATTTTTGCCATATTTCTTTTCGCGTATTTACGCGGAGAGGTGATGCGTTATTTTTTGGGAGTGAGCTGGATTTTGTCGTCGATGGCGGATTGTTTTCGAGCTGGGTTACCGAGTGATATTGGTGAAAGGTAGTTTTAGAGAACTAAGCGATCTATGAGGAAGATGTATACGAATTTTTTATAAGAAATTTAATAAGTATTAATAATTGAATTAAAAATTTTTTAAGAAAAAAATAACTCATTTAATGTGAAAAAAATCTAGATCGATGTTTGAAAGGCTGGAGCATAAAAATAAAAATATACATTCTTTCATATTTTTGGATAAATTTTATACAAATACTAATTTTTTAAGAAAATTAATGTATAATTATTTCCAGCATAGCACTGAATTCCAGGTTAATTTCATAAGTGCGCTATACATATGATTGCTTTATATTTTAAACAATTAAATTTTCTTTTATTTAATACACTTGTTTTTATTTATTATAACTAATTTCTTCACCATACCCTGGCCAAAAGTACCACTTTCACTCCCGGCTCAAAATCACGAAAGTATTTTTGCTAGAACCGTTTTAAAATTGACTTTAGTAGGAGCAAAATTTCTTATAAAATATAGTTATTTTTCTTTGTATTACAACTCTATCTCCCTGTTACTAGAAAAGATATAGCAATAATTATTATATCATTTTTCTGTAATTCATATTATAAAATAAGAAATTACACGGCGAGATTCGTTACCTTCCTCAGTAATACTTTCCGTAACATGGTTTGTTCATCTGCAATTTCTTGTCCTTGACAAAAGCTACATAAAACAATTAGAATATAACAGTTTTCTGTTTATAATTGTTATTTTATCTTTTAGCAAATCTGCGTGTGTGTATGATTTTTATTTGTATCTGTATGTGTGTGATAGTGAAAGATTTCTTAATTTTTTATGGAAAGACTGCTTGAATATAGATCTTTTTATTTTAGATTTCATATATTTGCATTTTTGTAATGATATTACTAATAATGTCTCCATTATTACATTTTAAAGAAAAAAAAGATGTGTGAGTATATGTATTTATACGTAATCATGATTTGACTATTGGCAATACAACTTATGGCGAAAGGTTGTAGGAAAACAAACCAATTTTTTTATTTTTTTAAGTCTAAATCGTTTTATTTCTTGAATATATAGATTTGTTTAGGCAAATATAACTTAGCGTCAGTGATTTTGATGCTTTTTTTGCGTTATATAGTAGTTAAACAGAAATTTACAGAAATTTTTGAAATTTTTTTTGAGGTTAAGAAGGTTTTGAAAAATAACGATTTATTGGGTTTCAAGCACATGTTCCACTGTTATTAAATTATCATAAAGCCATTTCAAAAAATTATTATGTGGCAAATAAAATATTAACTCACCTAAGGAAAAATACACAGAACAATAGAGCAATAAAGACTCCTTTTGTTCCAGCAATTATTTTTATAATTTAATTATTTGAATTTCTAGCTTTAAACTGTATGTGCACGGAAACACAATAAAATAATTCAACAGATATTAAAAATATTGGGAAAAAAATAAAAATGGACAAGACGTTTGAGTGTACCTTTTTGGTAGTTAAGTTATAAATTCAAATGTAGGTATTACACCTTTATAAATAGAAATATCAAAACGCATCGTACATGCGCACATTTAATTTTTTATTCGAGACTATTCCGTGTATTTCGGTGTTTAGTCGGGTATAAAATAAATAAAAAACAACGGGTATTATAAGCGAGCAGATAACAGATATTGTAAT
>JAPYZB010002726.1:0-16084 GCA_030522745.1 Eupelmus kiefferi
ACGCTGAACGAGCCGATCTCGCCACGTGTCGTTGCCACAGCCGCCGATTGAAACTCGATTTTCGCTGCAATATTTCGTTCGCGTGTTGAAGTGGAGTGCAGGAAACATGCGTGCGAGTGCACTGAGGATTACTTCCCACACCATCGCGACTCGACATCGCTGTCGCCAACCTCCAGCTCCTCTTTGAGCAGTCGTCCAGAGTAGCGGCGAAGCGTGCCTTCTACAGACCGGCGTAGCGAGCGAGCGTCGCAATTTTGGAGTTCTTACGAGGTAAGCCTGCAGGCATTCTTACATTCCAGCTGAGTGCACGTGAGCTCGGGTTCTCGGCCGCACACTCAGCTGTGCGCGCGAACAGCTTTATCTGTGTCCTCTACTCGGAAGTGGAGGCGATAAATCCCCTCTCGCTACGTAAGCGAGAGGAGCGTGCAAGCGTGTGTGTGCGCGCGATAGGAGTCGTGACGTCACGACCGCGCGAGAGCGATCGCTGCTACGCCGAGTAGCAGCCATAGGCGCGACGTAGGTGCGTGTGTGTGTGAGAGAGAGAGAGAGAGAGCGAGCGCGCGCGCGCGGCGCGGCTGTTGTAAGACAGAGAGAGAGAGAAAGATAGTTAGCGCGAGCGCACCTCGACACCTGCGAGTGTCGAGGAATTGAATAATTGAAACGTGTACAAGTTCGCGTAGCGTTAGCACGCTATCGAATCGCGTGATCCTTCGGATTTCTTTTTGTTCACTTTTCATTGATTTCTCTTTTGATTTTGTTAATAAATGTTCACGTATTCGGAAATGAAACGAGTGATTTTATTTACGAGTAATACCTAATTCCGAATAATCCCTCCATTTTTGGTTTTAAGACGCCGATTACCGCCGCCTCCGAGGGTGTCGAGTAGCCTCTCTGCTCGAAACATTTACTGAGTTTGTCGGGAAGACCCTCGGATTGATTCCCAGGTGGATCGCTCCAACTGTTGTGTACGGGGCCACCGGCATTGCACGCTGTGGCCATTGTACGAGCGGCTGACGTCCGCCGGCCACAGCAGCCACATCGAGGGATTCTCGCGCACGAACGCGCGAGGCAGTGGCCCGCCATTATCCCCGTTATAATATATTTATATATATTGTGACGATACGCAAACTTCGTAATTCGAATTTAAATTTATTTCGCGCCGCGTGCGCGTGACGCTCGAATTGCACAGATACCGCTAGACTCGCGCACGCGTTATCGGTCCGATATGAGCGGGACAACGAGAGAAACGCCGCGAACTAGCCTTACCCGATATTGCTATTTGCGCGCGTTACTGTAGCTACACGTAAAGAAAGTTACCGGCTTTTTAGCTTCGAATAAAAGCAGCTGAGAGCTGAGCTGACGTTGGAGAGCCATTGCAGCCAACTATATTTGAATTCCTTTGTACTTGAGCGAGCGCAGTTAGAACATAGTATTTTCGCGCGAAACCTCTCTACTTTGAGTGGAGAGTCGAAGTGCACGCGAGGCACGTTAGCGTATGATAGTGTGTGTCGCGAGCGTCCGCTGCATACCATGCAGCGAGTAACCGTTTTCTTTCCCGCGGAGCCGCGTGTATGCGTGGGAGAGAGAGAGAGAGAGAAAGAGAGAGAGAGAGAGAGAGAGCGAGAGAGCGAGAGAGAGAGAGAAGAGCGCGGCGCGCGGGTGTAAGTGCGCGAGACCTGTACAGCGCGACGCGGTCAAGTACTAACCGCGCGCTTTTCCTCACGATATAAGTTTTCTCGTGAACAATCTCTCGTGACCTGGGCGCACCAAATTAGTGCATTTTTCGTATTCGTTTACGACTAATTTATTTCAGAATATATACGATCGAGTCACTTTAACTTCAGTGTTCGTGTTTCATTTACTCGAAAGACTCGAATCCTGATTTTTCCTGACACCAAATACCGCCGCCTCTGCAGGTACAAACGCCACTGTACATAAGCTGAGCAATCGCCAATTTGTTATTAAAATTCCCTAATGATAAGGTGAAGTCACTCGTTGTAGTGGGCACACGGCACACGGCACTGCACGGAGTGGACATTGCACAATTGACAAATGGTCACGGGTCACTTCAGCCGCATCGCTGGAGCTCGTGATTGGACCCGACTATGTGCATTGTTGTTGATTAAATTTATTTATTTATTAAATTTAACCCCGTTACAACTGGCACCTAGGAAGTGTATTTGCGTCAGGATTGTCAGCGAAAGATATCATTTTTATTTTTCTCCAAGCGTTTCTCGCTAGATCGGTGAAAACTAGCGGGAATCAAACGCATGGCCAGGGATTTAAATAGAGTCTCCGAAATCGAACGCATGACCAAAAATTCGAAATTTTTTCTGTATTTTCTTGCATCTACGGGATATTGCGACGAGTTTCGAGTAAAAAATCGCGAGAATCGAACGTTTGGTCTCGGATTCGAACACGAAAATCGAGTTTTCGATTTTTACGAGTATAGCCAAAAGTGAGTGTAATATAGGCGCGCCTGAGAGTGAATAGACGATTTAGGTAATTGTCAGTGTTTTTGAGGTCAGGTCGACATTAAAAACGGTTTTCGGTATTTTCGTCGAATTTTTCCCGGTGTTGTTGTAGTGCTGGCTAATAGTGACGTAAAATGAAAACAAAATTTTATTCTCTCTAATTCTTTGAGTTTTTCAGGGAAAAACTTAAAGAAACCGTGTGCAAGTGTGAGTGTAGCGCAAAACGATCTCGCAGACTTGGAATAGCTGCGAAATTGTCTCGGGTAGTATAAGGTTTACCGTAGAGTGAATTAACTTTGTCCTCGGCTCAAAAATTTGTGATTATTTTAAACAAGCGTGTCCACTAGTACTAGTGCAATGTGCACACGGGCCTCGTCAACTCCAGTGCAAGTAAAGTAGTTTTTTTTGGTATCCTTGAAGGAAGATTGCCAAATAGGCAAAGTGAAGTACTTGTTTGTGAAAAACACTCAAGTTTCAGCACTTAAAGCTGACACTTGGAATTATCACAGAATAATTACAAGGTTCCACGCGTGCTATCAGGCCCTCCTACGGTGCTCGGATGTGAGAATAGATTAGGATAATCTTGTTTGCGCGCCAAAAGCTAGCTTAGGTTAGAAAACCGTACATTTCTGGAGTATCAAAGAAGATTAGAAGTCATACGTTGTAAAGATGGCTAACCAAACAGCAACCAAAGTCCAAATCAAAACGTCAGATAGCGTAGAGAATTGGTGTCTCTGCGCTTCAACAGAAAACTTGGAAAGTTATTTGGGAAATTTGACGTTGCGACCTGAAGGTTCGAGGTTCCAGAAGTTGGACAGCATGATGAAGTGGTTACTGGGAGATTACAGCAACCAAGACTTTGTAGAGATGCCCAAGGCAGATGAGCACTCGGCGTGGGCCACAAGGGTGAACCTACGATGGACTTCTCGTGGGCTAGCAGCGTCCATGAAAAGCCTCATCCGCTCAAAGCTCTTCGCGCGGATGCTGAAGTGCTTGAGCGTCTGGAGACAACACGCAGAGATGTTGCCTTCGGAACAGCCAACGACTTAGATGGATCCACGGAGGATGATGATCAGAGTCACAAAGCCACCAAGGGTGGACAGAAGAAACAAACCCAGTGGTTGGATATGGTCTCAACCGCTGGGGAAAATTTCCGAGTACCAGTGAACTTCGCTGCTTCCATGACAAGCATGCAGAAACAGATGGACACCTTGAAGACCCAAGTGAGTGCTTTACAAGCCCAGAGTTTTCGGCCTCCGGTGAATAATACAACTGTACATAACGGTAATACTGGAAGAAAAGACGTCAACTTTCCGGATAACTTGGAGTCATTCCCGGAAGCAATCCTGAGGGAATCCTTCGACGGACTATCTTTTCCAGAGGACCGAGTGAAAACTCTCTCTGATCCTTCCGAGGAAACTCTTTCGAGGAATGGAAGAGAGTCGAGACAGGGGGCTCCATCAAGGAACTCGAACGGAGTCCGGTGGGGGGATATTGCAGTATTATGAGTCACGAAAAGATGTAGGACAATTTGTGCGCAAATGGGGCGTACAATTCTTGGAAGAGAAAGGCATGCAAACGACGGAGCAAGCGATCTCGAGGTTTACAAGAGTTTACTTTTCCTGGTGGAAAAGCTGTATGCTTTTGCGGACAAAGCCCGCAAATCTCCTACAGGCTCCCCCAAGAACAAAAAGAAGTGGGGGATGGGCCGATTTCATAAGGGTAAGAACACCCAAAAGGAAGCTGGCAAGGACAGTGATAAGTCCAGCTCCCAGCAGAAGTCCAAGGATGGACAAGATGGGAAGTATCGAGCACCACTCAGACCAAAAGGGCCTCTGAAGTGCTCTGGGTTTGGCGACCTGAGGTATTCCCAAGTGCTCGGGAAACGAGCAGGGAGGCGTAAATGGGCTAACCGTCCTCCCACAAGCAGTTTTGCCAGAGCAAATGTATGTGTGCACTGTCTCCCAGGAAGAATTTTCTGTTCCTTCGATGCTAGAATAAGACGAGCTCGAAGAAAGACAATTAGAACCAGTCACCGATCCCCGGGATGGAACTCGGTGGTAGCTAAAGTTGTCCGTAGGTAGATATAAGCTTCAAGCCCTCAACAATACTGCAGCAACCTACACAACCATGGGAGTTGTGGGGCTCTAAATCGATTTAGCATGTGGTGCAAAGTTGTATCCAGGTGACGGTTGCTAGACCGAGCTACCGGTAGGTCAATTAAGTGTAATTTCAGGGGATGCTGACCTAGTTTTCAAACTAGAACCTGTGAAAAAGTGTTTCCGGATGGCGATCGTACCAGATAATGAGATCCATTGTTACGTTGACGCGGATTTTATTCGTGCGTTTGGCGCGATCCATGATCCCGTCCGAGATCGCATCCTACTTAGCGCTACAGGAACTTATGTCGATCTTGAGGTAGTCAGCAATAGCCCTAAAGATATCACTCATTTGGCCTCCATTGGAGTTGAAAATACCACAGAGGATCAATGCACCACTTTGGCTCAGGTGGTTGAAAAAGTCCTAGGAAAGGACGATCCTCTACTGGGGTGCACGTCGCGGATAGAACACGCCATCGACGTAGGCAGTGCAGCCTTAGTGAAGCAAAAGTATTACCCTGTCTCCAAGAAGCGCGAAGACGATATGTTTGCGCAAGCACATGAGATGCTCGAGACAGGAGTAATCGAACCCTCGACCAGTGGATGGTCGAGTCCCATGGTCATAGTTAGAAAGGCCAACGGAAAGTTCCGATTTTGCGTGGACCATCGCAAGGTAAATGCGGTATCGAAAGCAGATGCTTATCCATTACCGAATATGGATTTTATACTCCGCAATTTACAAAATGGTAGGTTTATCTCAACGCTGGATCTGAATCAGGCATACCACCAGATCCCGTTAAAGGTGGAGTCTAGACCTCTCTCTACTTTTACCGTCCCTAAAATAGGCTCATTCCAGTTCACCACGATGCCATATGGAATGTCGGATGCTGGCGCTACATTTCAGCGTGGTAATTGGAGTAAAAATGGACCTCTATGCCTTCAGCTACTTGGACAATATAATGATCGTCACAAAGACGTTCGATGAACACATCAAGTGGCTGGAGTATGTGCTGCAGCGCATGAAGGCAGCTGGTTTGACAATAAACCGCGAAAAGAGCGTGTTTGGTCGCACCGAAGATAAATATCTAGGTGTGTTAGTCAACCGAGACGGTTTCCGGCCTGATCTAGATAAGATCAGACCGATCATCAACTTTTCTGCACCACGAAACCTGAAGCAGCTATGCCGCTTCCTAAGAATAGCTTCGTGGTATGGGAAGTTCCTCGGCAACTTAGCAACAGTTGCCGAGCCACTTACGGCATTGATGAAAAAGGACCGTGGATATGAGTGGAAAGAAGAGCAGCAGCTGGCTTTTGCTCCAATCCTGGCAAGGTCAGACTTTGAGACTCTGTTTGTGCTCCACGCGAATGCCGGCATCGGAGCCGTCCTTCTCTAAGTGATAGAGGGAGAAGAAACAGTCTTGGAATTTGCGAGCCGCACGCTGACACCGGCGGAAAGAAATTACAGTGTCACCGAACGTGAGTGTTTGGCCGTGATATGGGCCATCCGTAAGTTTCGACCGTACATCAAAGGCTACAAGTTTAAAGTGGTGACGGACCACTCTAGGCTTCGATGGCTCCGCAGCCTTGTGAGTTCTACCAGGAGGTTAGCTCGGTGGGCTCTAGAGTTACAAGGCAATGAATATATTAGCGAGCACAGAAAAGGGGCGCTGCATCATGTCCCTGATGCATTCTCCCGAATGTACGAGGATGATTCGGGAGAATCCCAGTTAGTCGTGCTTGCGGAGCAACGGCGAAAGATACTAGGAGAGTGTCACGATGACCCGACGGCAGGACACATCGGTCGAGAAAAAAATTTGAAAAGAGTGGCCCAGAGTCATTGTTGGGCGCGATTCCATAAGTCGGTACGAAATTACGTACAATCTTGCTCGATTTGCCAGCAGTGCAAAGTCAAGCAGAGCCCTCCCGCTGGTCTTATGGGGAGGCGTACCATAGAAAAACCCTGGCAAGTAGTAGCTGCGGACATCACTGGACCCATGGTCAGAAGCACACACGGTTTTAAATACGTGTTGGTGTTTCTAGACCTATTCACCAGATGGGTTGAATGTGTGCCGATTAGGAAAGCCAATGCCAGGACAATCCTTAAGGAATTTAAGGAGAAAATTGTTCTGAGGTTTGGTGCACCAGAGGTGTTTCTCACGGATAACGGCCTTGAATTCAAGAACCAGGTCGTAGATAGGTATGTGGAGGAGGCGGGAATATATCATTCTACGACCCCGCCTTACCATCCTCAGGCCAATCCTGTGAACAGAACGCTCAAGACGAATCGTGGCGTTCGTTGAGAAGAAACACCGATAATGGGATGAGAAATTGCCTGAGTTAAATTTCTCTCTTAATAACTCTGTACATAGTGCCACTGGATTAACTCTGGCCATGTTGCATTATGGTCGGCAGCCCGTTCCTCCTGGAGGTGAAAGGAGAAAACAAGACCGAGTTGCTGCGCAAGATAAAGAGCGCAAGGCAGCCGAAGCTTGGGCAAAGAAGCTTCAGAGTCTTAAACACCTCAAGGAAGCTACTTCTGAGCGATCAAATGCAGAAAAAGAGCGTCAAGCGGGATATTATGACTCTAATATAGGAGACGTGTCTTTTTCCATTGACGACTTGGTATGGAAAAGAAACCGAGTCCTGTCTTCAGCAGAGCAAAGAGTATCAGCTAAATTGACTCCAAAGTTTTCTGGACCTCATGTGGTTGTAAAGAAGCCAGGAAGCAATACTTATTCAAGGTTGACGGACAAATAGATGAAGCTCTGCTTGTTAGTCACCTCAAGCTATACGTCTCAGGCAAAAACACCGAAGATGATCCTATACAGGAGGTGGATCCCCTGGATAGCCCGCTTCCGCCGAGAGATGCGAGTGTAGTGCTGGCAACGTGCGACCCGCTATCCGAAAGCGAGAATTAGCCTCTACGCAGGCCGACAAAACCGAAAGCGAGCGTGCGTGCACACCTGCTGAGTGTCAACAGCGACTGCGAGGCGTAAGCGGGGCAGTCCCATGGAGAATAATTTAATTGTCATGCAACAGACATCAGCGGACCCATCGCCAAACCCTCCGGATGCAGATCTTCCTAAGCGTCTGCGAGGGAGGCCTAAGGAGTCCAAGAAGGCGTCCAAGGGCGTCCAAGACCGTCGACGCCGTTGAAGTTTCACCTTGGCGAACGCGCACAACTACGAAAGACGCTGCGAATTAGCACCTTAACGTGAGGTAACTCGTCGGATTTTTCTGTCACAGATGCCGAACCAACAACAGATGGCAGCTTTCCCTCTGGGCGCTGCCCCAGATGAAGTTTTAGGGGCGATCCTGGCTGCTGTAGTCAGCCACAACTCACCAGGAGGAAGTAGCCACAGGAGTGGCAGTTCCTCTCCGCAGGCCGCACGAGCCGCCCCAGGCCGTGCAAGTTCCAGCGGAGGCTGCGGAGAGTTTGGGAGAAGATCCCGTTCGTTCCGAGGCCGGAGAGGAGAAAGAGTCGACCTCGGAAACGTGGGCCCGGGTGGAGAAGCTTTTTCTGCAGTCGTGCCGGAGCTCCCGAGCTGCCAAGGCCAAGGAGGCCGCGGCATTTCTTGCGTGAAATGAGTTCCGCGTGAGATTTCCCGGGTGCCAGGAAAGCGCAGAGAAATGTGTCTCAAAAATCAAGGTCCAGCGCGAGTTCCACCGAGCGGAGCAGGCTGTCCAGGCTGAAGCCGTGGCTAAGGCGACGGCCCTTCAGGCACAGGAGGAGGCCTGTATTAGGCTTCACGCCGCCCGCCAAGAATCGGACCGTGCCTCTGCGGCAGCGCGTCTATACCCTGCATCAAGAGAGGTACAGTCTCCGGTGGGAAAGGCCATCGGATCTCTCTCGGGCGGTGCATCCAGAAGGTGCTACATGTGTGGCCATCCGGGAGTCCGGGATCACCGGAAGTGCCCGAAATTCCTGCGCCACGTCCCGAATGACATCTGCTTTGACAGGTAGGGGTGAGTCGGGCGCAGTCCAAGGGGACTTGGACGACACCCTGCCGGTGCGGTTATCACTCTTGGAGACCGGCAGCGGGGTAACTCCCTAAAGAATTATTGTTATTGTTACCTTATTGTTGTTATGTATGCAAATAAAGGTATTTGTATTTTGATAAATCAACGCTTTCATTTCAGCAACAGGACATTTCTCTCGTTTCCTAGCGACTATGACCACGACGCAGAAGATTTTGCGTAAACGTCTAGGTTTTCTCGATCGCCATATTTGCGGAAGAAATAAGTCGAATCTGGTTGGAGGGTGTGACGATACGCAAAATTCGTGATTCAAATTTAAATTTATTTCGCGAAGCGTGCGCGCGACGCTCGACTTGCGCAGAGTGCGCTAGACTCGCGGATGCGTTGTCAGCCCGATACGAGCAGAACGACAGAGACGCCGCAAACAAGCCTTACCCGACATTGCTATTCGCGCGCGTTACTGTAGCTACACGTAAAGAACGTTACCGGCTTTTTAGCTTCGAATAAAAAAAGCACTAGATGCGTGTCATCCCAGCTACATCAGCAGAGAGCACAGCTGACGTTAAAGAGGCACTACAGCCAACTACATTTGAACTCCTTTGTACTCGAGCGAGCGCAGTTACAAGGTAGGCCTGTAGGCTTCTTACATTTTCACTGGAGTACACGCGAGCACGGGCATGCGGCCGTCTACTCCGGTGCATTTTCGTGTATTTTTGCTCGAATCTTCTCTACATTGAGTTGGCAGTCGAAGTGCACGCGAGGCACGATAGTGTATGAGAGTCTGTGTGTGTCGCAACCGTCCGCTGCATACCATGCCTCGAGTAGCCGTTTTCTTTCGCGCAATGTCGCGAGTGTGCGTGTATGCGTGAGAGAGAGAGAGAGAAAAAAAAAAAGATTGAAAGAGGAGAGCGCGGCGCTCGGGTGTTAATGCGTGAGACTTTTACAGCGCGACGCGATCAAGTACTAACCGCGCGCTTTTCCTCGCGAGAAAAGTATTCTCGTGAGCGATCTCTCATGACCTGGGCGCACCAAATTAGTGCACTTTTTGTATTTGTTTACAACTAATTTATTTGAGAATATATACGATCGAGTCACTTTAACGTCAGTGTTCGTGTTTCATTTACTCGAAAGACTCGAATCCTGATTTTTTCTGACGCCGAATACCGCCGCCTCTGCGGGTACCGACGCCATTGTAAATAAGCTGAGCAACCGGCAAATTGTTATTAATATTCACGAGTGATAAGGTGAAGTCACTCGTTGTAGCTGGCACACGGAACTGCACGAAGTGACCTGTACTGAAAATATGACGCGGGATCTGACGTAAGAACTGACGTAAGATCTGACGTAAAATCATACGTATGGTCTTACGAACGAACAAACGTTCGATTTTTACTAACGATCTTACGTCAGATCTTACATCGGTTCTTAGGTCAGATCTCACGTCGGTTCCAGCATCGTAAAATAAATAAAAATATGAAACATATTTATCTCACGCTATTTCTTACTGCAGGTCCCTCGTCATATAGAAAATGATACAAATTATTTGAATATATTTTATATATCATTCTTATTTTTTTTGTACATGAAAAATATAAATTATTATTTACAGAAAAAATCAAAGTCTTACTAACCTTAAAATATTATTACAATAGTAAATTATGAAAACACAATGAATATATTTTGTGAGGCAAGGGCCCCAAATTAAATTCTTCTATTGGATCTTCGGCTGAGCAATGGATCCCAGCTTCCGTGGCCCGTGCCTATTTTAATTAATGTTAAAAAGAAAGCTAATTACACTTACGTGTTTGTCAAGGTATGCGATTCTACGGCAGCGAGACTAGCAGCAGCCGTCACCACCGTCAGCCCAGCCATGCCATACTGTCACACGAGAGATAGAAAGAGAGAGAGAGAGAAAGAGGGAGGGAGGGAGAGTTAGACTTAGACTTATTTATCAGGCCATGGGGTATAACCCCGTCTGGCACAAAAGATATATACAGTGGTAAATATAAACAAATTAATAATAGTAACAATAAAAATGAAATGTAAGCAGAACAAAAAGAAAATTAAGTAACATGATTAAATCTCTGGCTTTAATAGAAAGGTTAGACTTTAGCATAAATAATTGTAACAATAAATCATAATTCATTAGTTAACTAATTTTAATTGTTGGCAATTGAGTAAATATTCTTAAACTGATAGCACGTTGATGCCACGCAGGTAGGGGCGATGGAAGAGTGTTGATAAAATCGGAAGTAGTATGAATAAAAGAATATTTTAAGGCACTAGTTCTAGGAGTCGAGTAGATCAGTCGCGGAGGAGGACGCCTATGAGATGTACGGATAAATACGTCATGGTTAAGTCGTAGAAATTTCGAAGAAAGGTATTCAGAATTCTAATGAACTATTATATTAAAAGCAAGCGATGTTTTAAAAAGCTTTTTTCGATTTTCAGCTGAGAGCCATCCAAGAGCTAGTCGAAAGGATGTAATATGGTCTTTCCATCTAATATTTCCATAAACGAAGCAAACGCAGGCATTCATTGCCGTTTGGAGCTTTTTGATCTGCTCGAGGTAGAGATCATCGTAGACATCACAACAATAGTCAAGAGAAGATAAGACAAGAGCCTCGATAAGATGTTTTCGTAGGGCAAAAGAATGAGATCGACGATGGAATTTGAGAGATCTGAGTGTTCCATAAATCTTTTGTATAATTTAACCTGCACTTCCCAATTGAGAGAACCTAAAATGGTGATGCCAAGGTCTTTAAGGTGACTTCGGAGGTTAGGGTAGGTTTTGTTTCTAGTTTACAAACTACGCTTTTGATTTATAAAATTCTTTGGATATTTAAGCTTTCCACCATTCTGTTGGCTTCAAAGAATGGTGGAAGATTAAAAATTGTAAATTAAAAGCGTATTTTGTAAACTACGAAATGAAACATCTAGCCTAACTTCCGTAGTCGCTTTAACTTCCTTCGATAAGGAGACGGGTAAATCTCTGACCAGCAGTCTTGGCTCCAAACCCGGATGATATGCGTTTAAATACTGATCACTCCGAATAAGTAGGGCTTGGGTTTTGTTGCTATTCAACATCAGACCATTAAGATCTGCCCACTAAAGGTTCACCCGTCGTCATCGAAAGCCACTCCGAAATTCCGCCAAACTCATCAACAACGGCCTATGATCTGCCAGCTAGATAAGAAGCAAACTAGCGTATGACATTATCATCGCAATTAAGTCTCCGCAGTTTTTTTAGGAGCCGAATATGCGAGACAGAGTCAAAAGCTTCGAGAAATTAAATAAAATAAGTGCAGTCAGTTTGCGTTGATCGATGGCAAGGCGAGCATCCTCTGTGACCTTCAGGAGAGCGGTCTGGGTACTGTGGCCTACTCTGAACCCAGCTTGACAGGAATCCAGAAGATTATTAGAGTCTAGATGATTTGTGAGCTGGACGTGAACAGTTCTCTCGAGAACCTTGGAACGCTCCGGAAAAATAGCTATAGGTCTCGTTTGCCCAGGCTCGAAAGGAGGGTTTTTCTTGGAGAGAGGCAGTAGAAATGCTTTGCGCCAGGTAGATGGAAAGGAGGCTGAGGCAAGAGAATTATTGATAATGCTGGTTAGGAAATCAGCTATGGCTGGAGAGGCAAAGTTCAGCATAGGCTCATTTATGTTATCGGAACATATGGCCTTGGACTGTGCGCTTTAAAAGATCCTTTTTAGTTGATGTAGGTGTAGCTGAACTAAAAGAAAAGACAGGGATGTCCCTACAAAGCGGAAAAGATAGAGCTTCTTGGATGTCAAGAGTACTAAGAAGTTGATTGGTGGTGACAATGGTTGCATAATAACGATTAAGTGTCGTAGGTGAGGAATATCGCAGAGGAGATGGCAGTGAGCCACGAATTAGCCCCGTCTTGTTCACCTCAGTCCATTTGGCCGTGGAGCTAGAAGCATTAATAAGGCGATTAGCGAAAGGTTCATTTTTTGCAGTGTCTTATTGATTAGAAATTGAGTTGCGCAATTTTATATAGACTAATATATCGGCATGACGACCCAAATGTGCTGCTATCCGATAAGCTCGATCACATTCGCGCATAAGGTTGCGAAGATCAAGAGAAACCCAAGGCTTATTCTTTGACGAAATGCGTCGGGTTTTAACAGGAGCCAAGGTATCAAAAGCCTTCAGAATAGCAGTATTTAGTATTTAAAGTTGGGTATCAACATTTTGCCTGCCAGCACTAGTGTGATCTGGAGGATCAAAGTGAGAAGTGTGAGGACTAGAATTAAAATTATGATTACTAAGATTAGAGAGACAACTAAAACTAGAACTAGATAACAAAGAGAGGGGGGAGTTATGTACAGACGGAGTAGGATTAAGATTAATACTCAGATCCTCGTTCAAAAGATGAGTCAATTCACCCCTGATTATGTTTAACAAAGCCTAAGAGTTAATATTCTCCAGAAATCGAGTTTCAAAAACTTTGTATTGAATAGGAGGTGTAGAGAATCTGTACGGTAGTTCGATGATATCGGGTATCAGAATTTTTGTAAGAGACGAGAGATAAACCATCATTTATTATAAACACGTCAAGCCACGTATGCGCAGTCATATTTACATTAAGAGTATGATGAGTAGGATCTGATGAAACCAAGTACAACGCTAGCCTTTCTATGCGTTCTCGAAGAAATTTAGACGCATCATTAACTGTAGCAAGATTCATATTGAGGTCTCCCGTAATGATAATATTATTAAACAAAGAATTATAACCAGAGAGTGTTTCAAAGAAATCAATGGGATACTTGCAATCAGGCCGAACATAGATTACAACAAAAATAAGTCTACGATTTCCCGTTAAAACATTCAGGACTAGATATTCAGGTGTGTTATCAAAAACAAAATCGTATTGAAAAATTTTTGATACTTTAAAGGAATTGCGGATGTAAACACCCACTCCACCTCCTCTAGCGCCTATGCAATCTGCTCGAAAAAAATTGTATCCCTGTATATCAATAACCAAGCTGGAATCTAAATGGTTTAAGGAAGTTTCGGAAATCGCAAAGATGTCATAATTTTCAGTCAGATAACTATGCTCAATGAGATTGAAATATTTCTTTAATCTATTAGCGTTCATATAGCCTACTTCAAGAATAGAGTCTGACGTGCTAGGAGAAGAGGAGCAAGAGATTGAGGAACGAGGATCTAGAGCCCGTCACGCGGAAATATGTGGCTGAAGCTAGGAAAGATCATCAATTGTATTGATTTGTATTAAATTAACATTGCGTGTAGGCCGCATGAAAAGGCACATGTTGCGTACAATGGGACGCGCGTAGTTCAATTTTTTTTGCAGCGGAAATAGCCGCTGATTTAAGAAGGTGAAGCTCCTTAGGGCGCAGAGCTCTTAAAAAGATCTTAGCATTTCCACCCATCTTAAAAAGAGTTTGTGCTGAATGGTCTTTTAATTTTCTAGCAGAAGCAAGAATTTCATCTCTGATGATCGGAGATGTACATTTGGCTACAAACGCATATTTGGGATTGAATGACAAAGTAAAAGTTTTAATGGAGTTCCGTAGCCAATCACGTAGAGAGATAATAAAATTAGAAAGACTAGAAACACATATTGCATCAAACATGACTGACAGGAGTTCTCTCTTATCCCTCTTAGCTGTCGCAGGAATCCCTATGAAAAGAATTTCACACGAGTCAGCCATCTGGAGTGAAGGATTAGAATTAGAAATTTTTGCTTCAATTTGATCGACTCGTGATTTAAGCACATTAAACTGTGTTAAATGCGCGTCTAAAGCCACCCTAACTGCAGTCAACTTCGTCTGGATAATCTCAGTGGTTTGCTTAATTTGAGCCGAAATATTAGTAAAAAATTGTGCAAACCAAAGCGGGGGCTCGTACATATTGACGGATTTTTTTTAACGATCTTTTTGGAGAATTAGTGCAACAGATAAAGACAATGGAAGAAGTAAGCTAGTCAACTTTACAGCAGTCAGTGTGAAAAAGTAGAGAACAAGATGAGCATTGGAGAGTTAACTCTATAGAATTTATGGAGAAAGTACGAGCGGGACTTCGATTTTTACTCATGTCCAGTAGAACACACCCGTGACATACCTGGCTAAATTAGCTGAGATAAGTCGCCGAAGAATAAGCAGCTTGACGTAGTTGGAAGTTGCAGCAGTAGTTGATGGTAGACGATAAGGTAGAGCAGTGGTATTATCAGCTGTAGATGTTGGTGAACAACACTCAGGCTCCGTATTCCTCGAAGAGGTCGCTCAATTTGCCTTGAGAATTCTCAGACGTCCAACATAATCTCCAAATTGAAATCCAACATAATTGCAAACTGCAGCCTTTTAATAGATCGAACTTCTGACAAGAAAGTGCTCTCTCAATGCTTATTATCTTAAAATGATCGGTAGAAAGAACTGAATCCAAGGCTGCAATAAGCTTGCCAGAAATACGTATGTACAGGTGAGAATTCGTTTCAAAAATAAAGAGTAGTGAAGGACTGACGTGTACTCACGGCCAGAGAGAGAGAGGGGGGAGGGAGGGAGGGAGAGAAAGAGAAAGAGAGAGAGAGAGCGAGCAACCTGTAGCTTTCCAACGGCGACGATGAGGAAGCTGAGAGACCTGGGCGAGCTGGGCCGTCAGAGACGGTGGCCTTTGCCTGCACGCACCCGCGGCACATCACCACACACACACAGTTAACATGCATACACAAGGGAAATCGAGAATGAAAACGCGAGCTGATGATATGGCGCACAGTGGGCCCAAATGAGCCGAAATGAACACCCGTGGACAAAATGAAATATCTCCACTTGGAGTGAACCAATTTGAACGTTTTTTTTTTTTTTAATTAAAGGTAATTGCACGTACTTTAAGGGAAAAATATTTAAAATACTGTAAAAAAATTTTCAAGGTCAATTTTAGGTAAACAAATAATATGTTAGTTTTTTCAATTTTTATTCTTTTTAATTGCTACAGAAGCTGTTGGAAATGGAATATTTTTAAGTATTTGCAGCCTTGTATGTGTGTGTTTATGTATATGAAGAGTAAACACATGTGTGTGAAGTGTAAACATATATATCTGCATACGCTTGTGACCAATATATCAGGCTTTATTGAACCGATTTTAATGTAATATGGCTTTCTTTTATCACTTTCGTTTTTGAACTATTTCTCAATTTTTAAAAAGTAGTTTTTTGTATTTATCATAGTTTTTCATTATTATAGTCAGTCATGAGTTCACTGGAAAGGCATAACATATATTATAATAAATTTATTGGAAGCACATAAAATTTAATACAATTGCTATCGCCATTCTTTTATTGGGCACGGTAGAGTATGTTTTCTAACCAAAATTATCACGCAATATAATGATCAAAATGATTTAAAAACTTCAGAGTTTTATTCAAAAGCGTATGCAGATATATATGTTTACACTTCACACACATGTGTTCACTCTTCATACACATAAACACACACATACAAGGCTGCAAATACTTAAAAATATTCCATTTCCAACAGTTTCTGGAGCA
>JAPYZB010002727.1:0-11444 GCA_030522745.1 Eupelmus kiefferi
AGCTATATATACACGTGTGAGCGTATGTGTGGATTACTGCTCGGCGAGCTTTCACACGCGCGCGCGGCTGTATTAGGCAGCAATGAGTCACTATGTACGCACGCCGAGCTCCATTCATGCCGCGCGCGCTGTGTACCTCGAGGCGACGTTCCGCTGATTACGCAACCTCGAAGGATGTAGCGCGCAGAGAGCGCGAGCTCTGGATCTGTATATATGCGTGTGAGGATGGGAAGAGAGCCGCTGCGCGAGCTGGCTGGGGAAAAGAGCGAGCGAGTGTTGGAGAAATGATTGACGCGGCGTGGGAGAGGCTCGCGGAGATATATGAGAAGCAGCGATGGATGTGGAGGTGGATATAAGGCTGCCGAAAATTTTTTGTTCCTGCTCTGAGGGGGGCGAGCGTTTTACTTATCGGTGCTTTGAGATTTCCGGCTTTTGCGGATGTAGCGCTGGGTTTGATTGATTTTTTTTCTTTTTTTTTTTGAAGGTTAATGTATTTTTGAGATGGTGTGATCTTACGGTTTCTCCAACTGTTTTTGGATCTTTAATTATTTAATACTTTGTAACTCAAAAATTAAATTACGATAATCGTACTATGTAGTTGCCAAAACACTGATTTTAAAACAATCTCATAAATGCGATTTGTGGGTTGTGGAGTGTAGACACTTAAATTTAAGGAATATTTAAATTTGATTTGCATTTTTTTGAGCTTCCGCTTGAAAGTTCAGCCTTGGTTGAAAAAAAAGACGGCTACTTTTAATTTGCCTAAAACATGATTTTTATTTCTTGTACTAAATTCGTTAGAAGCTTATTTATTTTTATTTTAATATATTTCAAATAGACATGTATATATCTTAATGTAACCATGTATAAGTGAATTTGTGCGACAATAGAAAGATTTGTCGACACAAGCAAGTTAAAAAATCTCAGCAAGTTAAAGAAATTTCTTAAGAAAACATCCTATCCCTGATAAATATTAAAAATTCGAACTAAAAAAAATTAGACATCAATATCAAAAACCAGCCAACATCGCAATGTCTGAAAAAAGCTGAGCAAAAGAACCTCGCTGCCTGGACCACCGTGCCAGCATATATACCCACCTATAGAGCCATTCCCAAGCTCGCGGCGTAAACGAGCCGCAGTCGCGAGCGCGCAGGAAGTGGAGGATGTTGTAAAAGTCAGTCGTTCGATAATTAAGAGCCGCGTGTATATATATGCGAGCGCGCAGTGCCGTTACGCGCTCTGGCACGCTGCAGAGAGCCCGTTCCTGTATACGGACCAGTCGCACCGCCGCTCCGATTTCTCGGATGCCGTAGGAGTCGAGCGCGTTATTTTTTTTCTTTCGTTTTTTTTGCCGCTGAAGCAGCGACCAGCGGGCCAGAGCCGAGATCGGCCGCCGCGTGCGCGCCAAAAGTTCGAGTCTTTTAATTACATAACGCGTGGGTATATGTTGACGTAATGGTTATTGTGCACGCGCGCCCGCGCCTTTGGCCTTAATGAGTTGCCTCGCTAAATCTGCCTACGTGCTTTTAATTGCGAGCTTTTTAATTAGTGAGCGAATTTCTCGTTGCGTTGAATTTTTTAGAATTTCTTTTTTTTCCTTGGCTTTTGTGCGCTCACTATTTTGATGAATTGGTTATTGCGCGCTGAGAAAAAGTAGGCGAGTACACGTACTTTTGGAAAAACAAATTATTTCAGAAGATATTTGATTTTGGATTAATCCTAAAAATTTCATCGTCAAGTCAATGCGAAACCGGAATGTCTGTGTAACGACCACATGAATTTATTTGAAAAATATTTTGTTTAGATAAAATTATTTTTATATTTGAGAAAACTCATGAATAAGACGAAAGTGACAAAGTAATAGACTATATGATTTCTTTCATATTGTCATAGTGCTAGATATATGTTATTGTTATAGCCTTAATCCTTTTTTTCCTAGTAAGTAATGACTATGTGCCAAGGAACTGCGGTTAATGAATTGCGTTACAAACTTTTAGGGTATGCTTGCAATTAATCCTATATCAAGGATACATAAGATCTAGTTCTTATTAAAAGCAAAAAATCTACTGGTAATTTTTATTTAATATATGCAAGTAATAAGCAACTTTTTTCTAATTCACTAAAAGAATCCGCAGGTTACGTTTATTTTCTTTTAAATTTTAGGTCCTGCAGTTATTGAAAAATATTTTAATTAATGTAAAAAACATAGTGAAATTATTATACTTTAAACTTTTTAATAATTTATAAAAATCTTTCATTTCAAAATCAATCAAATTATTTAAATAATTTGAAATTTTTTCACCAAGGCATTTATAAATAAACAAAATTTATAATTTGACTAGCTAAAATTGTTTTTTTATTTCTAAAAATTCACTTCAAATCTGCCATTCTATTTACTCTCTTTTCATAGAGGATAGCTAAAACGCTTGGCGAATGTATGCAAAAACGGGGAAACGAACTGTTCACGTGAAAAAAATCTTGGTTTTGTTTTGCCAAAGCGCGCGTGACTCAGTTTTATTCCAAACAGCAGAAAAAAAATACACGCTTTGGGATGTTTTGCAAAAATAATCAAATTTCTTTCTCGGGTAGTTCACGCGGAAATTCCAGTGCATAAATAGCAATACAACAAATGATGCGTGTTAATTTCGCTCAGTTATCGTTAACTTTATAAGAAAATCGGATAGGATATTGTTAATATATTATACTATTTAATAAAAAACAATAGTTAATAAATTAATAAATAATTATAAAGTCATTGACGTTTCAAAATTTTCTAAGTATTCTACACCTATTCGAAAACTTTCAAATTATGAATTTTTTATTTCAAAAAATCTTGGGGTAAATTCTAATTCAAGTCTGAATACAAAATAATTTCATGATTCTGAATCATATTTTAAACATACTCTGTTACGTATTTAAGAAAATATAAATCATAATTTTATCTGAATTCTAGAGTCATATTCTAATTAATGAAGATCTGTTTTTGGTTTTTCTAGTGTGTAAAGAAATAAATAATTCATTCTTGTAATTTTGAAAAATATAAAATTAAATTAAAGAAAATTTGAAAAATTGTATACTTAAAAAATTATTAAAATATTTTAGACCGGTCAAAACAAGTGACTAACATATGAATCATTGCAAAAATATGTTTATTAAATTTCTATATTTAGCAATATGTAATATAGACTTTCTTAGAAATACATAACTGAATCAGGCAATAAAATGAGAACAAATATAAAAGTACTCTTTGATAATATTGAGAAAATTAGTGCGCCCGTACGTCATGAGAGCGAAGAAAACAATAGAAATCTATGTACAATAAGAAAGAAATAAACCGACAGTTGAGGATAAAGACGCACGAAGAGTGATAAGGGCAGGCGCAGAGTTGACATCAATGCGAGAACAATACGCGAGAATGACGGCATTAAATGAAGCAACAATAAGCAACATGTAACGCGCGCGCTGTTTACAACCTGTCCGAAAATTACCGCAGCGTAATCGACCTTCACTGTCCATTGCCACTGTCGTGTCGTTGGGGGATTCTGCACGTGATTGTAACTTTACCTTCGACTCGCTCTCTCGCCACGCGCCGGACACGCAGACGGAGAAAGAGAGACAATGCAAAAATAAAAAAACAAAAAAATTAGACTGACTAAAGGCGCGCGTGCGACACGTGGCCCAGATATCTATATACATTCGCGCGTGAGTTGATCGAGCAGCCGCGAGCAAAAAATAAAGCAATCGTTTGTTTGTCGACTCTGCGATCGCTTCGGCAGAGCCACTGACGCATCGTTATTTTTTCCGTCTTCCCCTCTGACTCGCTTTCTCGCTTCTTTTCGCTCGGTAATATGGGGCCATGACAATTTTTGCAACTCAAGTACCGACGCAAGCGGATGTGTTTCTTTCTTTTGATTTATCGATCTTTTATGTAGCTATTATAAAGCGGTTAATTATGATTTTTAGTCATTTTTTTAAACAAAATCATACTACAAACAAAAATTAATCTTTTATTACCGTTGATTAAATAAACAATTATTTGGGCATAAGAACTATTTTATACCCTTTATATGTTTGTAAAATAATATTTTCAAAATGCATTATTCCTGTAAAAAAAGGTTGCGGGATTTGACAGAAACAAGGTATTGCTGATCCGTTTCCGATACAAATTTTGTCCCATTCGATTCTACTTTTAAATGTAAAATAAGAGGATTTGAAAAGTACTATTTAAGAAGATTTACTATTTAATAGGTTTAAATGGATATATACTGGTTGAATTTAAATTATTACCAACTAAATGTACAATGAGCCTGCAGGCGAGTCTGACCGAATCCGACTGTTTCTACTGAATTCACACGCGACATCAAGAATCTTGAAATTCGTTATTTCCATAAGAGTTTTCATAGCAAAACAGACGGCACCTTTTAAGTCTAATATATGAAGACGCCACTATATTAGGCTAAGTTGTAACTCTAAGACTCAGAGACATAAGGCACATGTATTAAATATCCGTGCACATCAGTCAAAAGGAATAACGAGACACCCAGCACCGCGAAACGAGCAATATTTCTCCATCACAGGGCGATAATCTGAAGAAAAGTACAATTCTCCAGCTAACTTGTGTTATTCCATTCTTCCTCGGGAAGAAAGTTGCAGATCCTAATAAAGCACTAAAAGCAGCGCCATTAAACCTTCACTTACGGCTCCGTCCCCCCTTAACTTGGCCCTCTGCTCGCGAACATCCTCATAGCTATATATATTTCGATAGCCACGCACATATACATTCTTTTTTGTCCCGGCGTAATCGCTCGGCTTTGTGCGCGCGACAGTTCGCGAGAGCGCGCGATGAAATACGATATTCAAAAAAAGATTTGAGAGAGAGAGAAAGGTCCGATACACGCGGGCGTGTATAATAAAAGGGAGAGACGTCGATATAGGGAGTCCACCTTTTGCGAGGGAAAAAAAGGCGGCCATAACATTTCGTTCCGAGCCATAAGCTGCAGGCGCGCCCGAAATCGAGCGAGCCGTAAATCGGGTTTTCGGACCTTCTCCGAGGATCATACGTATGTATGGGCTTGGGGGTGGAGCTGGAAAGTGGATAGAGTGGAGGTTATTCGACTATTTTGTCAATGCGATATGTCTCATTGTGCGCGAGATATTCCCAATTATGTGCTCGAGTGCTGCCACGTGCATGTTGTGCTCAGCTCTCAAGGTTTAGCTTGCGTCAATCGGGTAAACAACGTCGGCAGTGTGTGGAGAGCGGGGAAAACCCTTTACAGCAAAGTCACTGCTTTGTCCTGTGATAAACAAGCGTGTGTTTGTCATGCGAGGAAGTCATTTTTATCTGTATTTGCAGTAAGTATCGAAGTAAGATTAAATGCAGAGTTTAAATATAATGTCAACTGCGTATCAATTAATTTAAATGTAATTTATAGCTGTGTTTTCGAAAAAGAAAGACTGCACATGAAAGCAAAAGTTGTGGGATATATAAGTTAAGTGGTTATAAATAAACATCCTGTTTGTCTCCTGGAGGAAAGCGACTGGCGAGTCGACTGGTGTCATTGCAACATAGGAAGTTGGCTTCTCAAAAATCCGAAATAACAAACAGTTTTACGATCCGGTCTACTTTAGACGTTAACGAGCTCGATCCTGCACCATCCACCTTCTCTCATTTGTTTACGTTTATGTAGCGAGATATTTTAGCAAAATCGGGTCGCAGCGCGGCGGGGCAAAACACAGCCGTAAAATCTTGCTATTATGGGAGGAAAAGTTCGCGGGCGGGAAAAGAAGGAAAGGAAGAGAGGTCGGAGGTGTCGTAAATCTCAGGTGGCGGGTGTAGAGTTATAAAAAGGCTAATTAGAGCCGGCAGTAAAAGCCGGAGTGCTGTCTGGAGGGCGGCAGTGTTTCTTTCCTTTCACGTCCCCGCGAGCACCTAGAGAAAGAGTCTCGCTTGTCAAAAACGTCCCCTGCTCTATCGTCCCGAGCATGAATATCATCGTGCAAAGAGAGAGAGAGAGAGAGAGAGAGAGGAGGAAAAGGGAAAGGGTTGCCCCGCTTCGTTTATCTGTCGCGGAAAAAGTCCCCGAGCCCGTATATATATGTATATGGATACGTGTATAAATGAAGGGGAACATTAATCGCGAGGAGGCGAGCAGTGTGTTTCTGAAGCAGCGAGATAAGATACGATTTATTGTTTGATTGTAGCAACTCTGCCGGCTGTCCCTTATAAGAGCATTAGCATTTGTAATGCGACTATGTTCCTCTCTCGCTTTGAATTTGCATTTGCTGCTCGCGAGAGTATCAAATATTATGATCCGTCTTATATAGCCTTCCCTTCGGGGCGCGCTTCGGGAATGTGTTGCGGTAGATGTGGCAGGGCGAGTAGTAAATTTCGATTTCTTCTCTTTTTTTTTTTATTTTCATGATTTTCCCCTTTTTATGGAAATTTATGCGGAGCGCTTAGGGTCCTGCTCTATTTTAAACTTTTTATTTTCATTCTATTTCTTTGGCAATGAATTCTGCAAATATAGAAAAATGATGGATAAATAAGTATCGTATTGATTTATGTTAATCTCACATCAAGAGATTTAGATTCTAACTTGTTTCGGCTATTTTATTTCATTTGGGAAATAATCATACAGATATAATTAAAAAAAAACTTTGTAAATAAAACTTACTTCTACTTTACTCTGGTCCGACAATTACTTAACAAATTCCAGAATTTAAGTAACATAAGTTTATTTAGTTTATTTTCATTGATTTTTTATAATAACGATATTCTCCAATAAAGTAAACATAAATTTTCTAAAATTCTGATGAAAATCTAGTTGCACATTTGAGGAAAAAAAAAGATTAGATTATAGGTCGCAGCTTATATGTATCCGCATTGCATAAAAAATAATTCCAAACTTGGCTTTGAAACTTTTTCCGTATTCAGTTTACGTGTCAAATATGATCCTAAGTATAACTTATATCATTTGACAGATGATGCACATCTTGACAGATAAGTGTTCTTGGGAAGTTCAAATGTCAAGCAAGTAATTGATGATTTTATCTCTAGGAAACTTTTATGTAATTCTGTAATCAGCAAACTTTCATAGCAGACCTTATTTTTTCATATCTAGACCTCGGCGAGGTAAAAATATCGATTGAAATATATATAATAAATTTATTCTTACTGGCTGATCCCTAAAATATTCGATAGTTTGAAGAGGTGAAAAATGTTAAATCATAGCTACATGCAATTATGAATCAAGAGTATAGTACTAATTTATACCAATAGATTAGTTGTAGGTAGAAATTATAATTTGCCAAATGTCCTACAGCATAAATCTGTATATTCGACAGAACCGCCGATAGCATAAAAAATATGAAAAGAGGCCGGTTACAAATAAGACCGAATTCTATTGCCTGAATGAAAAAGCAAAAGAAAGGAAAGGAGCGAGAGAAAGAGGCACAAGTTGCATAGGAAGCCAATCGTTTAATCCTCAGCGTCGAGCCAAGCCTTAGAGGCAAAGCGAGCAAATTACAGGCTTAGCTCGCTGCTCGAGAGAGAGCGAGCGCGTAGGCTCGATTCCTGCGTGCGAGCGCGTGAACTTGGCAAAAAAAGGCACTACGACGACGCCGGCGGAGGCGTGAGCGCAATGTAACGGAACGGAACTGCGCGTACGTAGCTTATAGCCTTATACCTATATATACATATATCTATATAAAAGCGCACGAGAGAAAGAGAGAGAGAGAGAATGTACTACTATACACTACTACAGAACGAGAGGGAGAGAGAGAGAGAGAGAGAGGGAGAGCGCGGGAATATACGAGCAGTGTCCGCGAGCGAGTAGTAGTAGTCGTAGTAGTCGAGAGAGCGCGCGTGGGCCCGTCCATTGATGCTCTTTCTCTCTCGGGCGCGAGCGAGCAAGCGAGTCCATTCATGGATTCGCCGACCGCGATATCGCCTCCTATATACGCGCTCTCTCTCTCTCTCTCTCTCTCTCTCTCTCGCGCGCTCTTGCAGAGCCGCCGCCGCCACCGCCGCCGCCGCAGAGGAAGTCGCGAGCGCCTACTATGTCTCTCTCTCTCCCCCTACTCCCTTTCTGCGTGTGTCTGTGTGTTTGCCGGCGTGACCGCGCGATATCTCTTCTTGTTTTCATTTGTAACGCTCGCCCTGCGCTCTGCGCTCTCTGTGTACATGCAACGATGATAGCGACTCTGGTACACTTTTATTATTTCACTTTTTTCGCTTTTTTTCTTTTCTGCAGATGCGCGCCGCCGCCGGATGGAAGGGCTAGGCTTTCTTTCATGCTGCTTATCGCTATGCGAGCTCGATTCTTTTGTAATGAACTTTCAGAGCGTTTTGCTAATGGCTTTTCTCTTCTTTTTGCGCCTAGTATCTCTCGCTCTTGCTGAGCTTGACTACAGATAAATCTCAAACCTTTTTTCACTTTGGCTATTATCACGCATGTCCTACCTTTTACGCAGTGCTTATTTTAATGCACTTTTTTCAGTTTTTCCGTCTGTTATGTAGTTGAGTGACACTACTTTAACAACAGGAAAAATTTAATGACGTGCTTAGTTAATTACTTACTGCATGTGTTTTATAAAAAAAAAGATTTATTAATATTTTATAACTTTTAGCTTTAGTAAATTAATGTTAATGGTGCAAATTTAAAAAATAATCACAATTTTATTAATTTTAGTACTTTATTCAGCTGTAACTTATTTCAAATTTAAAACTTCTGACAATTATTTAATAAACTGTTTTTTTTTTTTATTTTAAAAGTAAATAATTTATAAACTTAAAATCATAGAAAAATTTAAACAATATTTATTCAATACATCTTAAAGATAATTATAAAAATAATAATAGATTACGGTGTAAGGATCAGTTTTATTTTGAAACAACGGGAAAATTCTAGTAAAAAAATAATTGTTAATAGCAATTATTTGTAATTTAAATTTCAAAATTAAAAAAAATTGAAGGTAGTAGATTCTCTCGTGGATCTTTTAAAAAAGATTAAATCAGTAAAATTATTTTACATAAAAAAACAGCTATTTTAAAATCTTGTCTAAAATATTTACTATTTCAGAATAAAATTTCTACACATAACAAGCGATTTTTCATATATACTTTTAATTTTTCTGTGAAACAAAATATGTTCCCATATTGGCAAGAATTATTATATTACTACTATACTATATCATTTCCCTCTGTACATTTATGCTTCTCATTTCCAATGTTTGTAAAAAACTATTAATATTACAGCTATTACGTTTTTTAAATAAAGTTAAAATAAATTCTTAAGTCTAGGATCAACATACATCAATATGATCTTTCATCGGAAGAAAAACTAATTTATTATAATAGAATGAATGATAAGCTAGTAATACTTTGTTTAAGAAGAAAAGCTTTATCGCGAGCATTTATAAAGAAGTGTTAAGCAAGTCTTGCATACGCATTACAAATGAATTACAATACATTCCCCGAAGACTAGTAAAGATCGAGGTGCTTGGAATATCATTTTAAGATAAAGCCGATACTCCGAACGATCAAAACAAATCATCCTGGAAGCCCTCCGAATCGAGCGATTCCTAGAATACAACCTAAAAATACATATATGGAGCATTCCAGACTCAGCGAGCGCTTATCTACCCTATCAAATAATCAAACGCAAAAGACTCAGGATTTTGGCCGAACTTTCTTGAACATAGAGAAACATGCGCTCAGAGAGAGAGAGAAAGAGAGAGAGAGAGAGAGAGACGACGGTCACGTATATATAACGAGAGGGACGCTCTGCGGCGCAGGAGAGAGAAAGAGCTAACCGTACATATACGTGGGTGTGAACGCAACCTTATATGTGCATACTGGAAGTCAACTCTCTCGGCTGCCGGCGTTCGCACGAGAGCTGCGCCCATGTGATACGCGCCGAGAGAGTGGACTGAATTTTTGCAAGAGAGGAGGACAAATTGCTGCGTGCGTGCGCCTGTGTCGTAAAACGCTCGTGCATTTGTCGCGCGCGTATAGAAAGTTTTCGCACGCCCATCTTTCAACGATTCCCCAGCTCTTTGTATATTACTCACTTAAAAGGACATGCCTACTTTCGACGGACTTTTTTCGATTTATCCTTATGTCAGATCGAGTGACAAACAAACAAGCTTTATATAAGGGATTTCATTCCGATTTAAGATGAATTACATGTTTACTCGACTTGCTGGCTTTTACATTCGAAAATACTTCAGACTGACATTTACAATATCGAAAATACAAGCTTGAATTTATACAATAAATGTGCTTGAGATTAAATTACTTTTTCACAGATTATAAAAATTTCCAAAGTAAATATTCATATATACAAATTACCGTATGAAGTATTTTCACTTCTCAAAAGAAGCAAAGGCGCGCAAAAAGCACTTCCACCACCAAGCAGCTAAAAAACTGAAAACTTCTAGTCCAGCATTTAGCACTTTCTTATCGGTGGGCGCAAGCCCGGAGCATCATAAAAAAATCGAACGCCAGGGCAAATAAAAGCGGCGCCGGTAAAGCGCGAGAAAGTAAAATGCGTACGCATACATATACATAGAGGCTCGGAGCTCGGCACGCGCAATACTCGATAAGCAATAAAGTCGATGACGTCAATCGTCGCTTACACGCGCGTCACCGGCAACTCGTTACAATACAGCCGGCGTATAAACGCCCGTATATACATATACGGGGGGTGCATTAAAAAGCCCCACGACTCGCTGTATATACGCGAGCTCTCGCCTACGTCTAAGTGTACATGCGCCTGCCCCGTATAGCAAGTCCGCTCTGTGTCTGTGTGTATGTATGTATTCTTGTACGGTCACGACGTGGGACGCGTGCGGAGGCGGATACGAGCGGAAGCACGAGTCAAGGGAAGTAGCTGCGCCGAGAAAGGAGGAACACGCTCTCCAAGCTTTAATGTCTCGTTGCGAGCCTGATATTATATATGTATAAGCGAGCCTATTGACCGATTATTCTTTTTTCCAATCTTTCAATGCAATTTTCTTTTGCTTGATTTCTCGTGGGTGTCATCCACTGGATGATGCTAAAGCTTGATAGGGACTCGATATTTTTTTCAACAGAGTTGGCCATTTCAGGAAGAATGATTTGGAAGAAAGTTTACAGATGCAGATTAAGATGGCTTTTTAAGATTAATTCTTACCGCCCACGTAAAAAAATTATCTTCAGATTATATATAAACTATTATATATAGAAATGGCGTAACATAAGCCGTATATAGTCTATATATAATATATTTTTACTGCGTTTTTAAAAAATGAAATAATTTTTAAAATAAATTGAAAAAAAAAATAAATTCCCGATGTGAGATTTAAACCCTCAACCTTTCGCTCTTCAAGCTAAAACTCTATCATCTGAGCTATTGTTTTGTTATTGACGCATGAATTGAAATGAGGTTATAAAGTAGTTATAA
>JAPYZB010002728.1:0-11442 GCA_030522745.1 Eupelmus kiefferi
CGGTAAACGGGAGCTTTTTGTGCACGAAATTTACTACAAGAAAAACCAAAAACTAGAAAATCGAATTTTTCGACCCAAAACACCCGCTTGTCCCCTTAAATAAAACAATTGTTTCACTAATTGAAAATGAATATTCATTACTTTGAAAACTAGATATTTCAGGTTCTAAAGCATTTTGCAAAGGTCTATAGAATACAGTTTTAAAAAATTTTACAATTTTTTTGTAATAAGTATCGTGTTCAACCGTTTTTTTAGCAATTGCATTTAATTTTAAGATGCGTCTTTTTAAGACTTCGTTTTTTTCTATAATTTTAATATTTATTTCTTGAGTTGATGTAACTGTAGATAATGACGATGATGAGGGTGTTGAAGATATTTGAGACAGATCTAAACTGGATAAAGTGGAGTCGTGTGATTGTTCGCACAAATTGAGTATCTCACGATGGTTCATTATTTATCTGTCTGTAACATATAAAAAATATGATTATGCTATAATTATATGACAATTGCGTATGTTATATTTTCTTAGTCTTACAAGAGTATTAAATTAATTTTTTGTTGACAAACGTTGATTTTAGATACTATAATTGCGTCCAAAGTTGAAAATTTTGTGTAACTTTTTTTAAATAGACGGCATTAATGTTCTTTAGTAGTTGGCATTTGTTCAAACAGTTGATTCGTGAGATATTTATCCCTTTTTCTAGCATAATCATTGGGATGATGGCGCCTTATTTCGAGTTTCAATAAATTGTTTAGTTTGCTCTTTAAATATGTTATAGCTTCTTCCAATGTTTCAAAGGGTGAATATGCTTTTTTTCGTAGCAAATTGAAAAGTTTTCCTATAAAATATGCATTCACAATTAGTATATGAAAATTGCTTTCTCTAATTAAAACTTACCACATTTTCATTTGCAAATACAGTAGCTCCTTTATTCGTTACTTTTAAAATAGCTAAATCAAAATGTTGTTCCTCATCTATCTTAACATCGACATATCGTAGCAATATTAAAACATGAATGTAATAATATATTATTCCTTGATTTATATAGCCTAGTGCTCCGTATGTAGGAATGTTTATGAGGTTTGCGTTGCAATTTTTATCATTTAATAATCCACTCATAGCAAAAGCTATATTCTGCATTGTCATATCAACGTTGCAGCTATTTAAAAAATGCAAAATTGCGAGGGTTGGACCTTTCATTTCAATTTGTAACTGTCGTTTCGTTACATCACAATTATCGCACGCATTTTCGCATGTTTCATTAGTAAAAGGTACATCAGTTTGAAAGTACTGTTTAATAAAATAGTGTCTACATATGTTGTTCGTTTCGCAAAATAAGATCATGTCGAAGAGCAGTTTTCTTTTAACTTCAATTATTCTCTCTGTAATATCACTTGTCATGATAAGTTTCAAAATTCTAAAAAAAAATTTGTTTTTAATCAAATTATACTTTTATATTCAAATAATGTATGTTATTTTAATATGCATTAAATAAATTAAATTGTTATATGCTATTATACTATGAAAAAAAAAATAAAAAATCAAAATAAAATAATATCTCACTCTCTATATTGCTTGAAATTGTAAAACAAAACAGCTTTTGCCTCTAGGCCGTCTCGACCTGCCCTACCGAATTGTTGCGCGTACGATGATATGCTATCGCACATTTTCAAGTGAATAATCAAACGTACATTTTTTTGATTAATTCCCAAGCCAAAAGCACAAGTTGCTATCATTACATTATGAAGGCCCATTGACCATTCTACCGTTGAAATTCTTTTTTTAATATTTGACATCTTGGAATGAAAAATTGCTGATTTGATGTTGAAGTTTAAAAGATACATTTGGAGCAGTTCGCATTCATTAATAGTTTGCACATAAATGATTGTGTATTTGTTTGCATTCGTAAATAACATTTGCACGATATATTCAACCACATAAGGTATGAAAATAGACTGGTACCGTTTCGTATGGTTATAAATGTTGTTATAGTTTTTAGGAATTGTTTTGATTTCAAGCCTAATATTTCGCCGTATGCCGTCACCTGTTTGGAAAATATATACGTTATTTTCATATCTTAATATAAATACATAGTAATAGTATATTATCATATGATAAAATTTCTTATGTTAACATATTATTACATATAATGTAAATGTTAGTATATGAAAAACTTACATCTATATTCTTTGTAATTGTCAATTTTAAAAGTGTCTAGAATAAATTTTTTCTCATCTATCGTCAAAGTAGCAGAATAAAAAGAGAGTGGTATATTTTCAAATGTACGTAGTATATGCAAGCAATTAATATAATCAGGCCTAAAATCTCGACCCCAACTCGTAATGCAATGGCATTCGTCGAAGACGATGCGACCAATTATCTCATTTTCATTTGCAAATTTAAAAAATTCGATAAATTCCGGATCAATTATTATTTTCTCAGGAGTTATATATACAAAATCAAATTTTTTTAATCGATTTAAATTTCTTTCTTTTAAAAATTGACTTCCCTTAGCTCCAGTACAGTGAATAGCAGAGATTTATAAAATAAATTATTTGTAAATGCTAATTTAATATGTTGTTAGAGAATGCTATTACCTTTATTCTTTTTAAATATTTCAATTGATCTGAAATTAATGCCGTCAAAGGACTAATGACCAATGTGAGTTTTTGTCGTATTAACGTAGGCATTTGAAACGTAATTGATTTACCATAACCTGTAGGCAGTAAAACTAACAAATTTTGATTGTCTAAGTCGTCTTTAATTATTTGTTTCTGCTGATATTTCAATTCATCTATATTGAATTTGTTTTTAGCAATTTCATCTAAATCAGCTGCCATCATCAAAATGATTTTAAATTACGAAAACAATATGTAATAATATAAAATGTTTTTAGTGTATGTAAAAATGAACTCAAATAAATATACCTCGAATATCCATATTGCTGCCGTTGTCCCATTGATATCTAATACAAGATGATAAATGCGTCTATTTTTCTTTTCTTCAGTTATGATATCATTAACTTTAGAAATAAGTGAATATTAAGAGTACTTTCGATTAAAAAATTAGCTTTAACGAAGAAATGTAACTTTTTAAAGCACTTGTTTAATTATATAATAGTATTAGTTTATGTAACTTGCATTTACTATTTTTCTTCTATATTTTTTTTTATCTCACCACTATATAATCGTTCATTAACTCGAAAGTTTAATCACAATTTTATTATTTAAAAACACTACATTAACTAAAAAACCACATTTTAAAATCCACATAAAATTCACAAAGTACCTATATAAATTGTGTATATTAATAAAAATATGTAATTTCTATTTGAAACACTTGAATAACGTACAATAACAAGAGGACTTGCAGTTCCTGTTTACTCATCGGAAGAGAGGAGACGAATGTTGCCACTGGGCAATATATACCCCCCCACTTCTATGATGAGCACCAATAAGAAGCTCTTCTTAGATTCCCACTCTTCCTCCCCGCCAAGCGCTCCCCCCACTCCAAACGACACTCGTAGAGATGCGCAGCAGAGGACCTTCATTAATAGAGCTACAGTGGAGCCAGCTGCATCTATTTTTTCAAAGATTGAGACTTCGAGAATACTCTTATAGCATATGCAACTTTTATTTGCAAAGTACACAGTATAATAAGTAATATTAAGAGAGAAGGTTAGTGACATTGACAATTATTAGTGAAGTGAGACTTAGAGTTCGAGTTTACGTGAATATAAGTGACGAAATTTACAATACGCAAATTGCAATTGACAATTATCAGTGAAGTGAGACTTAGTGTTCGAGTTTACGTGAATATAAGTGACAAAATTTACAATACGCAAATTGCATATTAAAACATTCAATACTAATAGGACATTCAGTATTTATCAAATATAATGGAATTAGAAAAATATTGTAAGAAATATTTCTTCAAATTAAAAGATGCTATATCTTGCTACGAGTCGGAAAAAAAACCAAGTCTCAATATAATCATTGGAAATGAGTATAACGAACATCGCTGTCGGCAATTTTTCGTTATTAATAAAAACTTATTCAAGAAAATCATGCCAACCTTGACCAATAACCATACGTACGAGGTAAATTTTACATTTATTTTAATTGCCTACTTAAATAATGATTGCACATTGTAAATACTATAATAATTTTTTATTTTTTTTTTTTTTTTAGGTTATACGTCTTCAATCTTGTATATATTTTGATTTAGAATATGATAAAACTGCTTATTACATGGATAATTTCGATAATTTTTCAATGACACTAATCAATACTATGACACTATTTGTGTACAGTTATACCAATTTTGAACTAGCAGATGTCAAATTCACAGTTTACGATTCATCTGATCAATACAAATTCAGCAAACACGTTCTCATACGTTATTTTGATAAAGACAATCAGGAATATATGTTCGTATCAGCAGATGCAAATCCCTTACATGATGTAATGATCAACTTTAAAAATGTCTTGTTCAACTTTATACATGGAAAATTCGACATAAGTAGCCTAGCTAATATAGAAAAGCATTTTGATTTTGGTAGTTTTACCTTAGTCGACAGTGAGGGGATAAACGATGAAGATCGATCTTTTCTCGAAATTCCGCTGTCAACACGTAAGTTTCATATGTTATTTTAATAAATTTTTTTCATATGTAAATAATAAATGAAAATAATAAATAATAATATCATACAATTTTTGTATTTGCAGCTAAATCAAAAGTTCAATTGTTAAAGGATTTAAGTACCGTGAGCGTATTAAATTTGAATCATCTTGTACATGTTCATACAATACGTAAGTTGCAATACCAAAGTTAATATGAATAATATTAAATTCATGTATTATTAATGTATACATTTTTCTTTTCCAGATACTGCAATTGATTGGAATGTATATTCACGTAACCAGCAGCTCCGATGCTTATTTGCTACAAAGTTCGGCTCAAACAGGCAATTAAAATTTGATGATGGCAGTACGGAATTTCTCAATTCTTTTGTAACAATTGCAACAACGGAAACGTTCGTACCATTCAATTATATTGAGAAGAGATATCATCAATGCCGGCTTGAAACTGTCCACTCTAAAAACCTATGTAAAGAGCATTCGCCACTAGTATCAATAACAAAAAAATGTTTAACTGAAAATGTGACTGAAGAAGAATTAAATACTATTAAACTTTGCAGAGAAAAAATACATTTGCAAGAAAAAGATAATTCGTGTATGATAATATCAGAGTATCAATACGTTGATAATTATCATACATTATTTTGTTTTAAAACTAATAGTAAATATTGTTTATATAAAAGAGACTTCCACAAACATAATAAGGTTTATTTCGTGTATAATCCAGTCATCGATAATTTGTATCAAAAATGTTTCAATCATGAATGTAAACGTAAAACTTATATTCGTATACCACTGTAAATTAATAGTTTTAATTTGTTATTATTTTCCAATAATATTAATCTTGATGTTCATTGAAGTAGCCAGGTGCATAGCCTCGCGTATGAAAACTTTATGTATTTTTATAATACTGTTAGCATTCGTAAATTGCATTTGCAAAATATAGGAAAAAAGTTGTAAGTACCCACGGCCTCGGTCTCGCGTATTAAAACATAATAAACTTTAATGATAATGCACATAACGTATGCAATTTGTAAAGAGAAGTAATAAGAAACGTCGATCTATAATTACGTGTAGAATTTCGCGTACGAGAACTTATTAACCTTTTTGATGATAATGTAAATAATGTATGCAATTTAAATATACAAATGAAGAGATAAATTTTTATTTGGAAGTACTGACGTGTATTTTTGCCTATGAGACCTTTACCTTAATAATTTTATTAGTATTTTCAGATTGCATTTGCAAAGGATAAGAAAAGCTGTAAGTACCCACGCGCATAGTCTCTCTTATGAAAAGTAGGTATCCTAATAATACTGTTAGTATAGGTAAATTGCATTTACAAAAGGATAGTAAAAAGAAGAACCCACCGATTCAGTCTCGCGTATTAAAACAGTTAATTTTTGTAAATACTTATAGTATATGCAAATATTATATGCAAACTATTTTAAAAAGATGTAAGTACGCACGTGCACAGTCTCGCGTATGAAAATTGTTATTCTTTGAAAAGTACTTATAGTATTCGCAAATAACATATACACATTTTGTAGCATGCGGAAGTTATATAGTTTATGTACACTATACAAACATTATATTAATGTAAGTATCCTCTTTTGCGTACACGAGACTGGTTCACCACTGCCCACCCTTACTGCATTAATGACCGGTCTCCATCAAGTACATCACGGCTACAGTCTAGCATACGAAAACTTTGAACTTAATAATACTATTAGTATATGTTAAAGGCATTTACAAAAAGATATGAGAGAAGCATCCATGGCCTCCATGGCTGCAGTCTCGCGTATTAAAACAGTTAATTTTTTTAAATACTTATAGTATATGCAAATATTATATGCAAACGATTGAAAATAGATTTAAGTACGCACGTACACAGTCTTGCGTATGAAAATTGTTATTCTTTGAAAAGTACTTATAGTATTCGCAAATAACATATCATATTTTGTAGCACGCGATAATTATATACGCTATTTACATTATACAGACATTATATTAATGTAAGTATCCTCTTTTTCCTACACGAGACTGGTTCACCACTGCCCACCTCTACTGCATTAATGACCGGTCTCCGTCAAGTACCTCACGGCTACAGTCTAGCATACGAAAACTTTTTACTTAATAATACTATTAGTATATGTTAATTGCATTTACAAAAAGATAGGAAAAATAAGTACTCACTGCTTCAGTCTCGCGTATTAAAACAGTTGTTTTTTTTTTTTAAACACTTATAGTATATGCAAATATTATATGCAAACGATTGAAAAATGTAAGTACGCACGTACACAGTCTCGCGTATGAAAATTGTTATTTTTTGAAAAGTACTTATAGTATTCGCAAATAACATATCATATTTTGTAGCACGCGATAATTATATACGCTATTTACACTATACAAAGATTATATCAATGTAAGAATTACCTTTTGCGTACACGAGACTGGTTCACCACTGCCCACCCCTACTGCATTAATGACCGGTCTCCGTCAAGTACCTCACGGCTATAGTCTAGCATATGATAATCATGTAGTATAAGCCGAGTATACAGTGATTACAGCAATGAAGCTGTAATTGCTTATCGACATATTCAATACAACGGCTAACACAGGCGCTACGGTGAGGACTTTCTTGAAGCTCTCAAAAGCTTCCTGCTGCTCTTCACCCCACTCAAACTCTTCTCCTTTGCGCAACAACTTGACGAGCGGTATTTTCTTCTCTGAGTCTCCCTCGATGAATCTGGAGTACCATCCTAGCATGCCCAGGAATCGGCGCAATTGTTTTAGTGACCATGGCGGTGGGTAGTTCGCTACGGACTCTATTTTATCCGGGTCAGGCCTAAGCCCTTCGCTATCCAGTAAGAAACCCAAATATTTCACCTGCGAGCAACAGAGTTCACACTTTTCTCTGTTGACTACCAATCCTGCCTTCACTAAGCGCAATAACACGACCTCCAGCCATTCTAGGTGGCTCTCGAAATCTTCCGTGACGATGATAATGTCATCTAGGTAGCCAACCACATGGATCAAGCTCTGGGCCAAACAGAGCATCGATAAGGCGCTGAAACGTCATTGGTGCGTTAGTGAGTCCGAATGGCATCCTCTTGAACTGCCATAGCCCTGACCCTGGTACGCTAAACGCGGTGTACTTTTTGCTCGTTTCCTCCATTGGCACTTGAAAGTACGCCTGGCGCAAATCAATATTCGATATATATTTGGCCTTACGCAATTTGTCCATAATTGTGTCCATGTTCGGTAGTGGTTACGCATCCTTCTTGGTGACCTGTTTAAGCTCGCGATAGTCGACGCAAAATCGTGGTTCACCATTGGATTTCTTCACTAACACTGGAGCGCTACTGTAGTCACTGGACGATCTCTCGATAATTCCTTCTTCGAACATCCTCTTAACCTCATTGTGCGCGATCTCCAGCATCTTGGGTGACATTCTTCTCAAGCAGTGCTTAATCGGCTCTCGGCTGGACACTTCAATACGGTGCTCGATCAAGTGCGTTACTCCAGGCGTGGTCGATGGAGGCGGTAACACTCTGCTTACCAGCCCCTCCACTCTGGCTTTCTGACTGTCGTCCAACTGAGAGATTCCAGCACATTCAGCGTAGATCGCTATGTCTTGGCCTCCATCCGTGTTCGCAAACGTATGCCAGTCACTTTCTTCCACATGCCAATAACCTCTCTTGTTCCTCGAGTCGCAATCGAATATTCCGCATAAGTCCATTCCCAATAATGAATAATGTCGTGATCAGACTCTTCTATTGCCTTTAAGCGCAACTCTCTCGTAATGCCATCTACCTCCAAGTTGACCTTCAGATCGCCAAGAACTATAGTCAGTTTTTCCCTAAACCTCTCCGCTGCTGCTGGCCCCGCTATTGACACCATTGCTCCTGGGTCAAACAGCGCTCGGTACGTTATACCGGCAAGGTCAATCGCTAAGTAGTTCCTGTTTTCTGCAACTATTCCCGCTATTTCTTCATCCTCTTCTTCAGCACTCAAGGCCGTGTCAGCGGCCCCTTCCCCTCCCTGGACTGCAGACCGAGGTGCAACACCGTCGCCAGTCTGAACTACGCCACCTCAGGAGCCATGGGTGCCGCCGTGCCAGCCTTCTTCAAGTCTATCTTTATCACGAGCTCTTCAACTGCTTATCTCACGTTTTCCAACTTCCCAATTGAATCTTTGTCTGCCACTTCTTCTTCCTCTTCCATGTTCTGCTACGTTTCGCTATCTGCCTCTGATAAATCTTCGGTTCGTTCAGATTCCTCCTCGGACAAATTTGGCTCTCTTAATTTCTCATATACTTCAAACATCGCCTCACCTTCTTTCTCTAACCTCCCACCTCTCTGCGCTACTTTCTCCAATGTAGAATTAATGTTCCATTTTGAGAAATGTTGCGCTATTTGCGTCCACGCTTCCTGTGGGTCTTCGATGACCACCCTGCCATCGATTGCCTTGCTGTCAGCGCTAACGCAAATCTGTTTTTCGGCACTCTCAGCGCCTAATGGGCTCCTGGCAGGTTGGCTGCAGGAGACATGGAGCCCTGTTGCCCTCCTGCTTGTGCGTTTCCCACCGCTGCCAACAACGGCATGCACGCTGGGCAGGTCTTGAGCGTTACGTTCGGCCTATTGCAGTTGTAACGCTCGTGTTTCAGGACGGAAAGGAGATACGAAGCGTGCCAGGGAACGGATAAACGGCTGATCGATAACAGTAGATCATTTTATTTAATGTAGAAAAATAACAAAATTCATTCATATTTAAACATAACTAAGTATTGACAACAACAATTGATTGGTATTTTAATTGCGCTCCTGCGCCACAGGGTATTTGGTGTCCTGTAACATACAAAAATCGAGAAAATTACATGAGAGACCGGTAACGTACATTTTACGCGGGTGTTTACGGTAACGGTGGGTATTTGGCGCCTTCAGGATTACATGAGTGCGCTCACGATAACCGTTAGGGTTGTTCGTCTTTGACAATCCGGCCTAGTCAAGTTGACTACGCATCACGAGAGTGAGCTCTGGTGGTGCGGAGCCAAGAACGATTAAACAGAGTGCGCTCTGCGTAATCGCCTTCCTAGGATAGGCAATTGGAGCTTGGCTAGGGTTCCTCACTTTAGAGTGCGCTCTAGAAAACAGAGAGACCTGTGCCGAGTTCCAGTCAGGGAGAGAACTGTCTCACGTTTTCCGCGCGCCGGACTTTAATAGCCGACTCGGGTGTGCGCGCCTTGCGGTGAGGCGCGCTTGCTAGTGTGAATCAGTGCGCGCGGCGTAGTGTGTATCTGTGAGCGCGCGCCGCGTGCCGTGCGGTAGGGCGTGCTCGCTAGTGTGTGTCAGTGTGCGCGGTGTAGTGTGTGTCGGTGAGTGAGAGAGAGGCTCGCTATACGTGCCGCGTAGCGCATATAGCGGTGTGCATGTATGTGTGAGCGCGTACCGCCTGGCAAGTCATGCTTGCTTGATACTCGCCGCGTGCTGGCGGTTATCTGTACGCTTGTAACGAAGGCGCATTCGTTGCACAGTTCTGGCAGCTTATTTGCGGGCTTGGCGACTTGTTCGGACAGCGCGATGCTATATATCCTGAAGCGTTGCAGGCGTAGTACGTAACCTGTGGACATACGCTTGCTCGATGCCCAACCATCTGACAACGATAGTATGCCTCTGGTGATGCTGCGCTACCTGTGTTTTGGTTTGGACGAGGCTGTCTCGTCTGCCAATTGTTCGGAGCATTTCGTTGTTGAGTGTTACCGCCGCTATTACTTTGCTGGCTTGTGTTCGCCATGATTGCCTGCTGCGCTACGTTTGAGTACGGCTAGTTCGCTATCTTTCCTATCGCCGCTAATTCTTCGTTCGCTACTGCTGTTGCTGAGGTCTGTTCCGCTTGTTTCTGTCCCTGCCTTCCGTTGTTCTTATTCTTTTTCTTTCTATTCTGTCTCCTAATGTTCTGTTGCTTGTTTCCCTCTGTCTTCTGGTCTACGCTATCATTCTTTTCTTCTTTTTCGATTGCCGCGACTTTGTAGGTCTTACTCTTATCTATGTATGCCGCTTCGCTAATCCGGGATTTTTCTTTTGTCGGCGAAGCCTGGTAGCGATTGTCAATTTCCTTTTGGCGCTCATACTGAGGACTATATTTCTTGATATCTGCGAAGTCATCGAGTGGTCGATCGATCATGAATCTCCTATACTCCGGGCGCAAATTCCTGAGGACTGTTTCCATTTGGTCTCTCCTAGAGGGTGGACGTTTGAAGTGATTGATGATGAATTTTACGCAATTTAGGTATTGATCTATTGGCTCTCCTTTTCCTCGAGTGCGCGCCATGAATTCTTCCATGATGTCTTAATGGTCCAGTTCTCTGATATAGAAGAGCTTGAAAGCTTTCTTAAATTCGCGCCATGTCTCGATATCATCTCTCTCTCTGTTCGGAACCATCTGTTTGCATCCCCTTCAAGGATTGTCGGTAGTACGCTAAGTAGATCTCTATCTCGTAGATTTGAGTTATTTATTGAGCCTGCAATCCTCCAATTGCGTTAAAAAGTTCCCCACAGACTCTTTTTTGCTACCTGAGAAGCGTAATTTCCAATTTTGGAAAGCTTTGAGCCATACCTTTGCCCTGGGTATCGCTATCTCGATAGTCGCTACGTTTTCCTCTTCTGCTGCTCCATCGAATTCGACACCGTTGTCTGTATCGTAGTCGTTGAAGATGTAGCCGACGTTCCACACGGAAAGAAGTATGCAGGCTGTAGAGCGGTGCTATCTGACAGCGCCGCGCAGTGTGCTGTTTAGCAG
>JAPYZB010002729.1:0-13054 GCA_030522745.1 Eupelmus kiefferi
AAATTTCAGCAATTGCGATTCTGCTTCTCCTTTATTAATCTTTACAATATATTGTACCTTAAGTTTATCTTTATTTATTTTTATTTGATAGTCTTTTCCAGTTTTAATTATAATACTATAATTTAATGCGTGTATATTTTTGTCTGTTATAGGTAGCAAGAAGACAGGATCTTCCTCAGCTGTGTGGATTGTTTCCAAGTCATCATTGAGAGCTTTATCTATTTTCTCGGCAGTAGCCGGTGTGTCATCAGGAGCCTGGGGTAACATTGAGAGTAAGTCTTCTTCTTTTTCTTCTCCGACATTGATTTCTATTCGACTTAAGGCATCTGCCACGTAATTTTCGCAGTCCTTTTTATACCTTACTTCGTAGGCGTATTCTTCTAATTTAATTCTCCAACGAATTTATCGAGAGTAGGTGTTTTCAGAGACCAAAGCCAGGTGAGCGACTTATGATCGGTTTCGATGATAAATTTTCTTCCGTAGTTATACGGTCGAAAATGCCTGCATGCTTCTACTATGGCCAATAATTCTTTCTCGATGGTAGAGTGGTTTTGTTCAGCTGAATTTAGTGTTCTTGAATAGCACGATACAAGGCGATGATTTTCTTGAGAGAGAACAGTTCCAATTGCAAAGTTTGACGCGTTTGAAGTAACGTAAAATGGTTTTGTAAAGTCTGGATATGCGAGCATGGGTGCGTTGGTAATTACTTTTTTGAGTTTATTTAATGATTCCAGGTAGTCAGTATTTTGGCAATCTATTTTTTCGTCTTTCTTAGGCATCTTTGTAAGTGGTATAGTTATCTTGGTACAATCCTTAATGAATTTTCTATAATAACCTGTAAGTCTCAGAGAAGATTTAACTTTCTTTTGTGTTGCTGGTAAAGGGCATCTTAGTATAGCGTCAATTTTGTCTGGCTTTGGCTTGATTCCTTCGGGCGTGATGATGTGCCCGAAAAATGGACTTCCTTTTGTAAGAATTCACTTTGATGTAATTGTATTTTTTGGCCGTGTCTTTGAATTTCGTTAAATATAAGTTTTATATGCTGTAAATGCTCTTGTAAAGATTTGAAAAATATCACAATATCGTCCATGTAAACAAAGCAAAATCTATGCAGATATTTCATTAGAATTTTATCCAACATTCGTTGGAATGTGGCGGGTGCATTCTTCAATTCAAAAGGCATTCGGAGATATTTATAGTGTCCATTCTCTGCGGAAAAAGCAGTTTTCTCGACAGAGTTCTTGTCTACAGGTATTTGGTGAAAACCTTGAGCTCAATCTAAGGTCGTGAAGTAGGTTTATTTACCTAGATTTTCCGAAACGTCTTCCATTCACGGTAGTGGATATTTATCTTTGATGGTCTTAACGTTTAGTTTACGATAATCTATAACCATTTTCCACTTTTTCTTGCCACTTACATCTGCCCTTTTTGGTACAACCCATACAGGTGACGAGGAAGGTAAATTACTGGGGCGAATTATTTCATCATTCAGTAGTTTTCTAATCGGTTGTTGAATTTCTTCTTTTACGTGATAAGGGTAACGATAACTCTTGACGTAAACTGGGGTTTCGTCCTTTGTTCGAATATTGTGATTGGTTGTGTTAGTAGCAGATAGTTTTTCACTCTTGTTGTAAAAGATTTCTTTATATCCGTGGCATAACTTTGTAATCTTATTCTTTTCTTCGTCGTTCATATGATCCGTTCTTAATTTGAACTTTATTTCTTGATGATGATTCATCTTCAAATAATTTATTTCAAATTTTGCCGTGCTAAATAATTGTAGAGTGCCACGTATGTAGAGTGCCACGGAGCTATAAGGAAAGTAATGGGGGTACAATCTCCTAATTCGCGTAAGACTGGGAAAGTAGATGCGTGTGTACCTTGGGCAATTTTAGGTACCGATTCAATTTCGAAATTATAGGGCATAATATATTTTGAAAATAGTTCGTAGGCTATTTTGGGGTTAATGATTGATGAAGAGGCTCCTAAAGCAATCAATATTTTAAGTGGCGGAATAGTCGTAATAATATGCGGTAATTAATGATCGAATTTAAATTAACTATGTCGTTTTTGTTGGATCAAGGTCCTCGTGAAAATTTTTATAATCATAAGTTGATACGTTTGAGTAACCAACTACTTCGTCGCTGGATCCACTTTACTCTTCTTGATTGTAGGCTTCTTTCGGAATGAAACTCGAGGTTTCATTGTTATCTGAATATTGTTCTTCTTGATTGTAAAGTTCCTCTGAAATGAAATTCGGGGGTCCTTTGCTTCTAAAGAAGTTATCACCTCTTTGTAAAAAGTTGTTCGATTGAACAAGATTATTATTCGGTCTAGTCGAGTTATTATTATTGGATATATATTCGGAAAATTGTTTGTTCTTGTAAAATTATTATTGTTTGGTTCACTGGAATCCTAGTATTTATTGACATTGGTGTAGGAAGATAGTTTTGATTCTGATCACTATTATTTTGTCTTCTTTATTGTTTCCAAAATTTATCAGTGAAAAATTAAAAGGCGACTGAAAATTATTGAGGCGCGGTTGAAGCGTATTTTGGTTTCTTAAGTTTCCTTGCACATTGAATGGATTTGTGCTTCTAAAATTTCCTTGTACGTTGAATGTGTTCGCTTTAGGTCTATTGTCACGTTGTCTCATAAAGCTGAGAAAAGCGGCTTGTTCTTCGTTGTTGTCATATTTTCTGCATTTGGTCAAACAATCCTTGTTGATATTCGTTAGATTAAAGTGTATCAATTGTGAATGATATGGTTCCTTGTCACCATTTACAAATATGTATTTTGCAACGTTTTCGTAAAATTTATTTTTCATAGTAATTGTACTCTGATCTTCTTCATTTAATTGTAGACGCTCTTTTATCTTGTTTAAGCGACTTTTTATTTCGTCGTCATGTGTTTCGTAGGTTTCATTGGATTTTTGATAACACGAGCTAAGCTTATTAAACAACAGTTCTTCTGAACTGAGGTCACTGTATCTTTTAACTAAAATTCTTTTGCAATCTATCCAAGTAGTGGGTTTATTTGCAACTATTGCATCTAGTGCTTCACTGCGAATATTAGACTTAATTAGAGCAAACAGAGCCTCGTTAATTGAATCACCTTTCATAACAAGATTTTTAACAAATTTGTCGCACTGCTGAATAAAATGAGATAAAAACCGCGTACCTTCTTCGTATACGGGGATCTCGTCGCGCTATATAGATAATCTTATTTTGAATTGCTCTACTGTAACTTGAGCTATTTTGTTTTATTTTATTTTATATCACTTTATTAGACTTTCTATGATCAATCGTATTTTAGGTGGGAAAATTGCAAATAGGATAATCTCAAAGACTTACTTTTGAAAATTTTCAGATGCCGTTCAAGGTGAGCTCTGAGCTGAACGTGACATTGACACACTGCGACGATGGTCTTGAAACACCAGCTGCTTTCTATCCAATGATTTTCGACACAAGATTGGAGGAGAATCCAGATTTCACAGCTTCCGCAGCATCCTGTCCTTTGCGCCAGTTATGTTACCGCCTTGAAGTAAAGAATAAAATCATAGCAAAATGAAAAGGTAAGTAGTAGAAAACACTTTCTTATTGAGAGATCTTTACAGCTCAGAGTCTCGCGACAATCTGGCTACTCGCTGATTAATATTCTTTGTTCCATTGTCTTTTTAGCGTTCGACTGCATTCGCCGATAAGATCTCGGAGATCTTCGCTTGATGGATCATATAACTCGCGCGGGCCTATTGGAACATATTGTGTGGGCCAAGCAGCGCGAACGGATCGGGAGCGAGAGAGTGAGAAAGAGAGAGAGAGAGAGAGAGAGGTGTTGCGGCTGGCGCGCTGAGTGAGCTCACGCGGCTAGCCAAATACCTTCCGTCTATCTCTTGGCGGCAGGGACGGGACGCGCAGGACGAGCGCCCAAGCCTCAGGGACAGTACGCGCGTTTAAGAAGATTTTTTTGGAGCTACGCGACGCCGCTATAAGCGTGCGCGTATTTCAAGGTTTTGCCACACGCCGCAGCTATAAGCGCGCGTGTCGAAATTTTTTTGTTAGGCAACGCAGCTATAAGCGCGTACATAATTAAAACTAAATTTTTATTCGAAATGGCGTAGATGTCAGCTGAGCAGGCCGAGTACGAGCGGCACGTATACTACCTGCTGCGGCGGGGCTGTAGTAAAGCTAGATTATATTACGGAGGAATGTGGACAAAACGTCCATCAACGATGTTATGTCGGAAATCAGCATATCAGGGCTGAATATGGAGGGCTCCGAGTCGTTCGTCAAAGAGCGCTACTGGAGATATCTCCTCAGGCAAATAAACCCGAAGGAGATGGTTCCGTGGGATCCGATAATGGATCTTCCGACATGGCGTCCTCGCAGCGAACCGCAGTTTGTATGAGTGGAGAGTTGGTGTTGCGACATCGCGCACCAACAAAAAGAAGAGCTCAGCCTCATCGACCAATGATGAAGGCGCGGCCGAGCTCTAGGACGCGGGACTGGACCAGATCCTGCGCGAATATGAAGGCAAGGTGGGCACCATCCAGCCTACATCTGCGTTTCCATTCGAGCAGGATGCGGGAGTGCCAGTTATCACAGCGGCAAATAATGAGATGCTGGTGGTAACTTCGTCGAGCCTGATTTCGGAGCTGCTGATCTCGACTTTAATAGAGTCGCCGCTCTCTAGCCAGGTTCCCATCGTTTCGATGAATCTGTCGGGAGGGGGAACGGCAACGTTTCCAACATGAAGTTGGAACAGCGTCCCAATTCCGACGTGGCAATTCCCCGCAGCCTCTGGTGCGGCCGGACTGTTAAGCCCATCTTTGCCAGCGCCAAACCAGCTGAGCTCTGGAGAGAATCCTTGGCAGGGACCTAGCTGGCTGCCGCATTGGAATGCCCAGTTTCCAGTTGGCGGAGCGCGGGCTCCTCGAAACCGAGCGCCTGTCGCTCCGCCGGGGCCTGCTGCTCATCAGCAAAACGGCGGTAATGTGGACATCAGCCGCGAGCGCGCCCGACCCGGCAGCAATGGATTGCATGACTCAGTTCATGGACATGATGAAGTCAGTGATGCCATTGCTGCGGTCAATTCTCCGTGGCGAGGCTGCTTGGATTCAACGGGAAGTGGACCCAGCGAGCAGCTTCAATCATCCGCAGCCTATAAATGGCCTGGTGCAGAATACGGAGCAGCCGACAAGCCAGCTAAACATACAGCGGCACTTGGAGACAATCAAACGGAGAAGAGGTTGCCGCCAAAAGGCGCGACTACGAGGACTACACGGTGAAGAGGATCGGAGAACAGTTTTTTATCGACGTGTTCCAGTGCTTTGGGGTCCCGCGCAAGCGACCAATCAGAGCGCGCGCGGAGAGGCGAGCCAGATGCACGCCGTCGCCACCAGTGCGTGAAACATCTCCGGAATTATTTCTTAAGATCCTCGGGCACGGGCTCAGCGAATGCGGACGAGTTTCTGCTAATGCTGGAGAGATGCCTGCGGGACACTCCGTATGAAGACAGAGTGATCCTGACATCTCTATTATGTGTGTTTAAAGGGCCGGCGCAAACGTTGTTTTTGCTGGCCTCTTCACACATGCGAAGTTCTCAAGATTTCACGGAGAAATTTAAAGCACGTTTCTGTAAGGAAGCATCAAACGACCCTCTTTACACGGAGTTACGCGCTAAAGAGCAGCGCAAAGGCGAGTAAATAGCGCAGTTCATTTGTAAACTGCAGCTGATAGTTGGCCGCTCTAAGCAGCCGCCCTTGGAGGAAACCCTGGTACGATTGGCGCTGAAACAGCTGCTGCCTAAGTACCAGGAGGTTTTCATGCATCACTCGGTACGGAGCCTCGATAAAATTATGAAAATCGGAATAAAATGGGAGAAGATAGCGGAGAATATGGCGAGGTTCGGCAAATCCGCAGTTCCTGCGAATGTACGTGAAACTGCAAAGCTGCACGCCAATGTGGCGCTCATTGCGGAAGAGCCGTCACAAACCCCATCCACCGATTCACAGAAGAAGAAACGTGGAAAGTGGGGCGGGAAGAAGAATAAGAAAACTTCCCAAAACCAAGGTAATTTGGAGTAAGTTGCGCTGATCCAAACGGCGCTGCCTCAGGGCGAGCGGTTTGGGAATCAAGCGCAATACAAGCTGGTGGTGCAAAAACAAATGCCGTCAGCCGGGCGGAATTGGAGAAGCTCGCTGGCGACAGGAGCGGCACAAGGAGTGCCTCCAGGCACGGCGCCGACGAATAGCTTTGTAGGCGTGTGTAACGTCTGCAAAGCTGTCATCCGTAGGGCAGCAAAGTGCGTATTGCGCACCTGCTTCATTTGTAGAGCAACTTGACATATTTCTAAAAGTTGTCCGAATGGAATTTTTGCACGTCAGCAACAGCAGCAGCGACAACCGCCGTTGGTGCAGTAGTAACTGCAGCAGTCGGCGCCACAACAAATTCAGCCGCGCGTGCCGCGGCAGCCGCCGGCACAGCACAGAGCGCCAGCGGCACAGAATAATCCGGTGGTCGCTTGCTGCATAATGTTCGGGGCGCAAAACGTAACGTTTCCGACCTGCACTGATTGCGCCGCGATTTGCCAAGGAGTAATTCAGGCGGGAAACGGACAAGCAGGAGCGTAGAGCCCCCAGCTATTTCCTGCAAGCAGATAATTTCGGAGATCTGCGAGTCCTGCGGGGAGGGCCTGGGAGATGCAGTCAGAGGCATCTTTGCAAGGTCAGTCGGTGTTTCAAGAAACAACTCGGAAAGCAAGACAAGCAGCGACTTGTGCGCGGCGTCTGCGCCTGGTTTGAGTGAAGATTTTGGTGGTGTGTCGGGCAGTGAGTTGGAGAGCGATATAAGCGCCCTATCTCACGAGTACCGCGGAAATAAATTCATCTAGACGGTGGGCGACATAGGCGCCCCGACTCACCGCGAGAAGAATGAAGAAAAAGACGGTGTGGATTTGAAAAGTGAGACAGAGAGCGACTTCGTCTGAAATCGGTTGGCAAAGTTAAGATGTCGGTATAGCGGGAACGAGACGCTTATCGTGGGCGCCTTCTCGTGTGACAGCTTAGCAAAATAAGGGGATTTCGCTTAGCAAATTCACAGAGATGTGCGACTCCGTGCGCCGCGACCAGCTCCAGCTTAGGAAGCAGGGCGCGCAAGCGGGCTTGTATATCCGCCGGGGCCTGGGCATGTACTGTGCAGAACGGGATTCTACAGTCCAGGGGGGCAGGAGTTGTGAGGTGCGCAACTAAGCCCTTCCGATCAAGCTCTGACGAGCCGCTCAGAGTCGCAGCTGTCGGTACAGCTGACAGGCGGCATTATTTGTCTGTAAACTTCGACGGACAAGATGTCTTAGCGCTGTACGACTCTGACGCAATGGTGTTACTTGTTAACGTGCGCGTGTCGCAATCGTGTCAAGATATGTGGCTTGAATTTAAGCAAGTTGTAACCGGAGCAGGAGGCATGCATATACGAACATATGGGATTATAGAGGCTCTCCTTGAGGTAGAAGGAGTCTAGCAGCCGATTATGCTGTGCATCTCGGGCGCGAAAGAACACGGTCTAGTGATAGGCGTAGACTTTGCGATCGACTGGGACATGCGTGTGGAGCATAAATCAGCCCGGTGGAAAATCGGAGCGGAAGAAAACTGGAGAAACTTCTTTGGTGCGAGAGGAATCGCAGATCCCGGCAGCGCAGCCCAAGACAAGGTCGAGTGCGCGGAAATCGAAGAAGCATCTGAAGAGCAGCGCGCGAGAGTCAACGCGCTGGTAGCGTGACTCATTCCGCCGCCTTAACAGACTCACGGCTTTACAATCCTTATAGAACATAATATAGATGTTCAAGGGGCGAGGCCGGTAAAGATTCCCATGCGCCGAATGTCTTCCTTGAAGTTGGACTTTGCGCAAGCCACGGTTTGAAGAATATACGAGCGGGACATCATCGAGCCCAGCGCCAGCGAGTGGTGCAGCCCTCTGGTGATTGTCCGTACGAATTCTGATAATTTTTGATTCTGCGTCGACTACAGCGAGATAAATAAACTTCCGCGCATCGAGAGTTATCCGATGCCGCATATTGGTGCGATTTTTGATAAATTGCGCAAAGCGAAGTGTATCTCCATGGTCGACTTGAAGAAGGCGTACCATCAGGTCCACATGAGCTGAATAGATGGATAAATAACGATTTATTTGAGCAGAGTAAAAAATATGTACACATTTTTACAGTTAGATATTGTTATGCAATTCGCAGTGCAATATGGTGTCAATAAAGCTTATCACAGTTTGAAACAAAATTATTGCACAAATTCGTCAATAATCACGCCGATTATCGTACAAAGAAATATAAAAACAGATACAATGATAACACAGATAATATACATATTTCACAATAATACTCATATAAGTTACAAACCCATCATAAAGCAAGCGTCGACTTAAAACTACTTAATCCTAATTATCTATGTACAATTCTTTCAGATGTCTGCAAATAGCTTGCTTAAATTTACTAAGTGAAAGCAGATTTCTGATTCCGGATAGTATGGGATTCCACAAACGTGACCCCTGAGCAGCAAACGACTAAAGGCCAACATCAACACATGCGGTCGGCACCACGAGATCTCGCGAGGCTCTGTCTGATGTTCTGGCTTCATTTTTTATATATATCCACAAGATATGACGGTTGACCCATGTTACATATCTTGTAGAGAAGTACCGATGCAAAGTACTCTCTTCTCTCTACAACACTCAGCCAGCCCAGATTCTTTCTATGAGAAGTTATATGCTTATGTTTTTTAATTCCAAGAATATAACGAACGCAGGAATTTTGCAGTCTCTGCAGTTTCACCTACAGTTTACTGGATACATCCAGGCACACTACGGAGCAATAATCCAGATGGGATACTGCAAGAGCACATGCAAGTTGCCTCTGAAGTGCCTCAGTAGTGCACGATCGAAAAGATCTCAGCGCATACGAAGCTCTGTTGACCTTTCGACCAACCGCATCAAATTGCCTCTTCCACGCAAGCCCGGAGCCCATCATAACACCAAGGTTGGTCACCTCGTCAACAAAAGGCACATAGGCACCATCCTGCACCTCTATACCCGGCAGGTTCAGATTTTGTAATTTATTGACGTTATAATCAGAACCAAAGATTATAGCCTTGGTTTTAATAACATTTAAGTTCAGCGCATTCTCTGACGCCCAAACAGATATCATCCTCGCTACCGCCGACATGCGATCTATGGCTCTGAACAGACCATCTCTTGCAGCCTGACAATATATCTGCAGGTCGTCAGCATACAGGAGGTGTTCAACACCACCCTGCAAAGTGCCATCCGGACTCTTAAAACTGGACAAAACCATATGAATATCGTTAATATATAAGCTGAACAACAGAGGCCCCAGGACCGAGCCCTGTGGGTCGCCAAGATTGGTTGAAAGCCAATCGGATTCACTATTTGATTTCGTAACTATCTTTTGGTAACGTCCTGAAATATATAAGCGAATCCGCATGACTACAGCCCTAAAAAACCCCAACCTGATAAGCTTGCGCAAGAGTTTTGATGGGGAAATCGTATTGAAGGCCTTGCTGAAATCGAAAAGCAATAGGATAGTGAGCAGCTGCTTTTCATTGTCTATGCCCGCTCGGAGGTCCTCCGCGAGTCTTAATAACGTTTACTGTGTGCTATAATGTTGACGGAAGCCCGTTTGCCGAGGATCAAGAATCTTTTTAGAGGCTATGTATTCAGAAATCTGCTCATGAATAATCTTTTCCAATACCTTGGAAAGAAAGCTCAATAGAGCAATGGGACGTAAATCCGAAACGACTAATGGAATTGGTTTTTTTTTTAGAGGCACCAAATGAGCCTTCTTCTAGGCACTGGGGAAGACTCCACTAAAGAGAGAAGTGTTAAAAACACTTACAATGTGTTAACCCAAGATTGGCAAAGACTTTTTAATAACACTCTCTGGAATACCATCCTCACTATTTCCCTGAGAAGAGAAATGGGCCACTGCTAGTACAACCTCAGCGAAAATAATCTCACGAAGTTGGAACCCATCATCGCCAGCACTTACCAAGATTTCATTCAAGTCGACCTCGAGTTCAGCGACGGAGATGGAAACGCCAGTAAAATGAGAATTTAATTCATTAGGAGAAAAGCCATGCAGGTCTTCGCGCGCCTTTGGCAGAACACCCAGACTTCAAAGCTCCTTCCATACATTTTTTCCAACATCAAGGGCATCAAATATTCTATTTCGGATGAAGTTCATTCGTGCAGCAGCAAGAGACTGAAATTCAGTCCACAGCTCATCATCCCGCGTGCGCGCATTACGGCGTCTCGTTTATTAAGAAGATGTCTTAGTTCAGCGTCAATCCACGAATGGAGACTTTTCTTGCGAGGTTTAAACTGTTTCAAAGGCGCAATCTGATCGACGACCTTCATTATGTTTGAGCTAAGATGTCCCAGCTTATCATCGACACAGGCAGTTGAAGACGCAACCTGCGACCAATCACAGGCCTCCAGAACTGTTAGCAGATCCTCTTGACGAATGGATTTAAAATCTCTGTAGGCAAAGTCTTTAGGTACGGGCGATTTCGTTGGCATTATGAAATCAATCTCAGCATCTATAATATTATGCCTGCTAGGAAAGGTTGCTATAATGTTATTAGAGTTTAAAACGAGTTGCACCATGATCAACCAATTTTTAATTAAGCTTACAGGCTAGGTCTTTAATAAAAACCGCATCACGCGAAGACGACAGCATATTTGTATTCAGATCGCCCATTATCAATCTTTGCTCATATACAGTGTAAAACTTCATGAGATCCTCGATCAGATTAGAATTGTCAGTAAAAGAAATACCCGGTGGCGGATATATTACCGGCACGAATATCAAAGGATGGTTACCCCGCACTACTTGACACATCAAGTACTCCGGCGTGCCTGGCTTGCCTTCATCGAGCTCTGTCTGGAATGAACATAACAAGGTAGCGTTGAATGAATTGTGAATATATATGGCAACACCACCGCCCTGGGTATTCCTATCCTGTCTAAGGACAGAGTAACACTGTCATTATCTACCTCAGGCCCGAAACGAGACTCAGCTTTACCGAAAAAGTGATAATGAGGACGAGCATCTGAAAGAAACTGGCTGAATGCAATAAAATGCTTATTGAGGGACGTCGCATTAAGAAAATCCGCACGCAAGCTCTCCTTTTTTGCCTCTTTTACCTCATCTACATCTAGTCAAGCTTGTTAATCTACATTAATCATTGTATCGACGTCATTAGAAGGATTAATCTTATTAATAATTGGTGGTACTATAAAATCGCTACTTACATTGTTATATGACGCGAGGATCACTTGAAGATCAGCAGTCGATGCGAACGTGTGCGCTGCTTCGCCGTCTCGCCTCTTAACCAAGAAACAACCGCCTCGATACCAGTAGTATTTAAAATTAAAATCGCGAGCCAATTATTTAAGACTTTTTAACTGTAAGAAAGATTCTTCACAAAGAAGTTCATTAATAAAAATTTTATTTTGAATAAGGCTATTACTCGCATCCTGATTTAGAGACGATACGTCGATGTCTCGTGTATTAAAAGCAGTAAACCTGTCCTTTCTACGCATTATTTCGGACACTAAGTCTCTATGAGAGAGGCAGACGACCCATGGTGAGCGTCGATGCACTGAAAGATTAGCCGATGAGCCAGCATGAGTTTGTCTCTCTGATCTGAGCAGGCGTATTGATGAAATATTATTACGCTCAACTGAAGGTAAGATTGTGGCAAAGATCGCATAAACCACATCTTTGCACTGCTCATCAGTACCGTCGAAGATATTCATAACAATAATTTCCCTGGATAAATTACTATTCCGCTCACCACGAATCACACCAGAAGGATGGCGCCTCTGTTGAACAGCCTTCTTACGAGACCGTCACGGTATAATGGAAAAACCATCCGTGCTATCACTATTGTCACAATCTTTTCTATTTACAACCTTCATACTACGTCTATGGTCACTAATACTATTGCTAATACTATTGCTATCGTTCTAAAGTCGAACAGACCTATTTAAATCTTTAATTGGCACCAATATCTGTGAGTCATCAGAGTTGATGTCAATGTTGTTATTGCCATTCTCATTCCGATGCTCAGCTCTCTCAACCAATGCTGTAGTTTTAGTAATAAGAGAGTTGATTTGCTCTTTAAGGACTTGATTTTCCTACAATAACAGCAGGCGATCGCTTTGCAGACCATCTAGTTTAGAAGACTGCTCGGCAATCTTCTCTTCAAGCGAGGAAACCTTTGAAGTCATATTTCCAAGTAGTCCATTCATGTCTAAGACTGGTGTCAACGCATAACTGATAGCATCAAATCTTTATACACAAATAGATCGAAGATTATCCATAGCAGCAGCAAGCAAAATGAATCGATTACTGAAGAGGTCGAGCATCGACGAAGGCAGTGTGCAATAACGTATAGCACTCATTTCAATAAACGAATTCCTCAACGAGTCTGTTCCAGCAGTGACAGTCTTAATCGATGAAGTTAAAGTCGCAAGTTTATTACTATCTTTAAGAGACTCATCAGATATTGTAACATTTGCAGTTAGAGTTGCACTTTTGTGGATTTTGAAATTTTTCGTAGCATTATCAGTCTTTTCGTTAATTTTAATTTAAATCTCACTACTTTTTTGACTTAGTACAGTTGATTTACCTAATTTACTTGATGTACTAGATTTTAAATAATGGTTAGAGTTAGATTTGCAATCCTAACAGATGTATCTATTGTCGCATATTTATGTCCAGCTATGAGATACATTGTGATAACGTTTATTGCACTTATCACACTTACGCATCTCTGCATTTGACCGTGGAGTTTTTTTTTATTTCAAACATGAGGACCGGTCGATTAAGAAAACAGAGAAAGAAGAAAAAAATAAATATATATGTATATATTATAATAATAATAATAATAATAATAATAATAATAATAATAATAATAACAATAATAGTAACAATATACAAAGAAAAAAAAGGTATAACAACAGTT